>JAOTOM010004707.1:0-90000 GCA_034440615.1 Ashinkailepas kermadecensis | reverse complement strand
AAACACCTGGAGACACTATCATATAAGCAGCAAGCACCTTACAGAGGTAGTGCACACTCCTCGGATGAGTAGTGTGCACGCTTCAGACGGGTAGTATGAACGCCTTGGACAGTGGTGTGAGTGCCTCGGACACGTAGTGTGAACACCTAGGACAAATAGTGTGAACGCCTGGGACGAGTAGTGTGAACGCCTGAGAGAGGTAGTTTGCGCGCCTCTGACGGGTAGTTTGGGCGCCTCGCAGAGGTATTGTGAACGCCTCGGACGAGTGGTGTGAATGTCTCGAACGGGTAGTGTGAGCGCCTTGGACGGGTAGTGTGAACGCCTGGGACGGGTAGTGTGAGCGCTTCGGACGGGTAACGTGAACGCCATGGACTGGTAATGTGAGCGCCTCGGAAGTTAGTGTGAACGCCTGAGACGGGTAGTGTGAGTGCCTCGGAGAGGTAGTGTGAACGCCTTGGACTGGTAGCGTGAACGCCTTGGACCAGTAGTGTGAGCGCCTCGGGCAGTTAGTGTGAACGCCTGAGACGGGTAGTGTGAGTGCCTCGGAGAGGTAGTGTGAACGCCTTGGACTGGTAGCGTGAACGCCTTGGACCGGTAGTGTGAGCGCCTCGGGCAGTTAGTGTGAACGCCTTGGACTGGTAGCGTGAACGCCTTGGACGGGTAGTATGAGCGCCTCGGGCAGTTAGTGTGAACGCCTTGGACTGGTAGCGTGAACGCCTTGGACCGGTAGTGTGAGCGCCTCGGGCAGTTAGTGTGAGCGCCTCGGACGGGTAGTGTGAACGCCTCGGACGGGTAGTATTAACGCCTCGGGCACTGATCGATGGCGAACGCCAGCCGACCGCGCAGTGCAGCCGCCGCGAGCGCTCCCTCCCCCTCCTCTCTCCCCGCCCCGGCTCTTCCCAGTCACTGTCAGTATCTCGGCCCAAAATTACACAAATCCCGTTGGCGTACGGCCGCAAGCCGAGACCGGCACCGCCGCCGGCGTTCTGCGTGGGATTGGCAGCATCGAAGACGGTTGGACGCCGTGAAAAGTGGAGGACGGCGCGTCACTGTGCCCGGCCAGGCCCCAGGTCGTGTTCCGTTTCATTTGGAGAGCTCAGATGGGGGTAGTTGAAGAGCGCCGACGTTCGGTGTTGGGCGGTGTTGGGCGGTGTTGGGCGGTGTTCGGTGTTGGGCGGTGTTCGGTGTTGGGCGGTGTTCGGTGTTGGGCGGTGTTCGGTGTTGGGCGGTGTTCGGTGTTGGGCGGTGTTCGGTGTTGGGCGGTGTTGGGCGGTGTTGGGCGGTGTTCGGTGTTGGGCGGTGTTCGGTGTTGGGCGGTGTTCGGTGTTGGGCGGTGTTCGGTGTTGGGCGGTGTTCGGTGTTGGGCGGTGTTCGGTGTTCGGTGTTCGGTGTTCGGTGTTCGGTGCTTCGTCACAGTGCCGTCGCATGTTGGCTCACACATGTCGGCATTGAAGCGTTGTAGCAAAGCAAATCGTTGGGTAGGAATGCGTGATGATTTATTTATTTGCACCTCGTGAATCGGCAATCCTGAGGCTAATTCCGAAATCCCGGAATTCACGTCAACTGGATCTGGGGATTGTGGAAAAACTCAGTGATTGACAGCTCTTCGCCTAGGGTTCATCAAACCGCTTGGCTCTTTTAACTCATCTTCAAATCAATCTATTCGACTCAACATCTTCAGGCCTCACTCCTTGCCGATTGCATCTTCACTTTATTCTCAATACCTACACATCTTACCTCAAGTGCTGTTCATCGCACCAAGATCTGCCGTGCTCTTCACGTCACCGCCTGTCTACAAACACACGCTGTCTTGGCGCACAACGCATTTCCTGCGTCAGTCTACAAAAACACATACAGACGCAACATTCACATACATTCACAGTAATATCATGAAATCTGTGGCACGGAAGGCCCCACAGATATCATGATATTACTTTCTCATGTCAATGCATCATTAATGGTTCACTACTTGAATATTGTGCTCGGTAGATTACAGCTCACACCAAATCCTCTCGATAGCAACTAGTGTAATATGAAGGCCAAATATGCGCACACCGTTTGCATGACGTACAATATGCCATTGAAATAAAAATTGTAGTAATGTGAAGTTTGCAGAATGAAGAACATTGAATTTCCATTTGTTAGACTATTAGTATAATGGTGAATATATTGCATATGGGGTATACTGTGCTACGGATTAGTGAAAGATAAACAGTCAAGGAATGAAGCCTTGTTTATGGTTGCAATTTTGCGGTTGTCTGGCTTATGAAACAAGATGTACATTTTGGCAGATGGCTGTTTTGCTATTTTGCTGTTAACTATGGAAGCCTGACAATAGAGAAATTATTACTTATGGGAGTAGCTTTGTTTTCCTTACATTGTCATTACACAAATTTGACGAAAATGATCTACATTGTTCATACAGCCATGCAGAAAAAGCTGTGGTATTTGGTGCATTTTATTAATACAATGTGCTAGAATGCTAGTCTGATCCCATGCCTTGGCCATTTTCACCTGGTTCCAGTCATATTCTTGATATCTGACAAAACAAACTGACTTTATTTTTGCGTTGTTGCTGTTGCAAGTCTTGCTTTTCAAAACTGCATGTGCTGGACATGCTTGACCTGTCAGCCAATATCATCGATGATCTGTTTTCAGCAATAAATATTCCAGAAATTTTGGTAATATATCACGATTCGTCTGCAAATTGTTAGATGGTTATGGCAATGCTGGATACCATGTTGAAATGGGCTTTATATGGTAGATGAGTATCATTATTATTAAGTTTCTTATCGAGTTTATGCTGGTTTAATATATATATATATATATATATATATATATATATATATATATATATATATATATATATATATATATATATATATATCTATATATATATATATATATATATATATATATATATATATATATATATATATGTAAGTATATATAGAATGTATATATATATATTTATATATATATATATATATATATATATATATATATATATATATATATATATATATATATATATATATATATATATATATATATATATATATATATATATATATATATATATATATATATATATATATATATATATATATATATATATATATATATATATATATATATATATATATATATATATATATATATATATATATATATATATATATATATATATATATATATATATATATATATATAGCGAACTGAGAGACCGGTCAAAAGGCCGGCATATATTCCAAAAGCCAGTCATAAAGCACGCCAATCATGATCGGGCTTTCAGGCCTGGCTTTCGGTCCTTGCATTTGCCAACTCTAGTCTACACAGACCCATGTGACGACGTCGCAGATCATGTCAAGTACCGTGAAATCGAGAATTTGTATCGAAAACTGTTCGTGCTGCTCACGATCTCTCCAAAGGGAGTATTTGGCTGCAAGAGCCGCGCAAACGTGGATGGCGCTACCTGCCGCGAAGAGTGCCTCCGTCGGATTTTGCTGTTGTACACTCGCATGCAATGCCCTGCTGGTGTTTATTCGTTTTGGGCAGACCTGACAGCGACACATTTTGCGCGTGACACCTGGCTCCTGCTGGAGGAAGCCGGTGTGCCCGTTATAGAACGCCACAGCAGTAGCCCTCCAAACGTGCTCAGCTGCTACCGATGGAGAACTTCTGGATAACAAACAAGATGCATACAAGGGTGGCTGGGAATCTACAACTGAGAAGCAGCCGAGGATCCACGTCCGGCGTGCGCTGCCCGAAGTGCCACGCACCATGATGAGGAGCCGGGAGCACCTGAGCGCTGCAGGCCGGCACGGCGTTCAATGGTCGCTGCACCGTGGGTGTGGCAAACGCGGTGGTCCGGTGTAATCTTGCCATGCACCTTTCTGTTAATGTGTCTCAATGGACACCATCGGCACAGACGCTTCAATGGTATGCCAATGATTAGTGAACATCCGTTAGTCAGAAGACTACAAAATTGAGGGGATGTTGTGAAGCCTTTACAGTGACATTTCATAAACTCAATTCCCATACTTAATGACTTGCACGAGCAAGGGCTAAATTTATGATGATTAAGGGCATTGTCGAGATGATAATGTGATGCAATGCTGTTTATGACGCACACGTAGTACCTTCTCAGGGTTGCTTAATGAGACCAACGGCAGTTGAAGGAGATGAGCAAGCGATATATTGGGAACTGGAACTCATCAGCGCAGGCAAATATTGTTCAGTGTCTAAGCAATGCTATAGTATGTTTTAATGCACATTATCCTAATGTTGATGTTCTTTGCTCTGTACTTTGGCTTCGAACGTAAAAATATTAATTTCAGATTAGGCATCAGTGGAAATAAGGTCGCCTAGGTGTTGGAGAGTCGGTACGAATATTGACTTTCAATAATATTCGCTATGACCGGTTTTAATCAAAATCAGAGAGATGAGTGTTGAACAATGCTTGATTTGTCCAATGGTATGCCCCAAATGTGCCTTCTCACAAAATCTGGCAATTTTGGTTTATCCAGCATGCCTAGACGGTCCAGGCAAACGTTCGTCATTCAATCAACTGACGAATGAGTCGGTATTTAATTGTGAAGACTATCAGCAAATGTCTCTCCAATATCCAAAATTTGTCACTGTTCATGCAACATAATTTTTGCTCAAACAACTCGCTTTAGCGTAACAACATATCAATGCATTTATCTTCCTCCCGCTGTTTCAGTTTCGGCTTCTGCATTGTTGTCAGTCAGCTTTCTGGTTCATTTCCTGCACCTGCATAAATCAGTCGTCATTTATGCGACAGCAGGATATCAGGAGCCGGTGTTACTGGCTCTGGCGGTGTTAATGACACTGCCTCTGACATAATCTCGCTTCTGCCCAGCTCTCTGCTCTTCACACGGTCGCCCGTCGCTCTCGCCGCTGCTCCCATCTGGACGACTGTACGCTGTGACCCGGCTGTACGCTGAGACCCGTCCGTACGCTGTGATCCGGATGTACGCTGTGACCCGTCCGTACGCTGTGATCCGGATGTACGCTGTGACCCGGCTGTACGCTGTGATCCGGATGTACGCTGTGACCCGTCTGTACGCTGTGATCCGGCTGTACGCTGTGACCCGGCTGCGCGTTGACCGGAGATGAGCGGTCCAGCATCGATACCCCGCCGTCGTCGGCAGCCGTGTATCGAGCACTCGACTTCCGCCGCTGCCGGGGGCGCTGCGTCGAAGCCGATGCGTCGACGAGGGCGCGCGCTAGTCGGGCGGCGGTGCGGGGCGGGAGCGGGAGCGCGTGCGATGGCGGCGCGCCGCGGCGAGCGGTGCCAGTGTCGCTCTGTCGAGAGCCAGCCGCGGCCGGCAGAGAGGAGGCGACTGTCCGCCGGCCGGTAGTGCTGAGCGGGCGGTGGCCGGGTGCGCTGCGCTGCGGCCGGTGATGCTGTAGCCGCGGCAGGTGTCCGCGCGCCTGCCGCACGGCGATGAGGCGGTGCCGGCTGCCGGCTGTGGCGGCCCTCTGGACTACCGCGTGCGCGCTGTGGCTGGGTGCCGCCGCCAATCCGGACGCCAAGCGTCTCTACGACGACCTGCTGAGCAGGTACAACAGACTGATCCGACCGGTCGGCAACAACTCGGACACCATCACTGTCAAGATGGGCCTGCGCCTCTCCCAGCTCATCGATGTGGTGAGTCGCCCCATCAGATCAGATGACCAGATCAGATCAGATGAGCCGCTCCAGGCTGGCCCCACAGCTTTGAGCCGCCCGGCTAGCTTTACGACGCACGGTCGGTCCAAATTAGATCGGCGTCAGTTCTGCGTATCGCTAATGTGATTCTCTCAGAACATTATAAAGTATTCATTACCATAATAGTGGCAATGCCCAATAAAGCTAACTGCCCTCCAACAGAAGGATCAACTCCTGACACAGTCATAAGTTGAGTGTGTCCTGGGAATTTTGTTTCGGGTATCAATAGTTGTTTCATGGTTGATGAAAATAGCATGTGAAATCTGCGAGAACCGAAAAGAAAGCTGAGACAGACTAAAAGTTGCTGTGATTTGCGCACAAAATGTCATAGTCATATCTAGTCCTATTACGGTACGGCTCTGCTAGATCTGAATCTGTAGAAAGGGGCGGATTCCGCCATCCCCCCTAAGATTTCGGAATCTATTGGGCCGATTTCAAAACTGAATAGCGCAAACGAATTCTACTAGCCTAATTTATATTTGTAGGCTGGCAAAATGTCTTTTTTGTTTACAATGGCGAAGTCAGGAGGCAAACAAAATTGAGGAAAAGTAATGGAAAAATTGAGGCTGTGTTTGTGTCCTTCGTCGCTAAAATTGCGCACGGATTGGTGCAATTCACAGTGGTTCAAACCACCATTTGATGTCCAAACACGTACATATAGATAAGTCAACGGCGCAGCCAGGAAGCTAAAGCGGGGGATATCATCTGCTGTTCATTGTTAGCACTTCTTCGTAGCCAGTGTCACAAATACCTATTGCTTTATCCTTCTTATATCGTATCAATAATAACCGAGAGGTTTTAGATTATAGACGTCACCAGGAAATTATACTAAGGAAGGACCTTGACCAGGAGCGGATCCAGCACTTTTCATGTGTGGACATACTGAACTCGAAGGAAAAAAGTTAAAATGTTTCATTAGGCGGCAATATTCGTTGACCGGATCGAAGTGGGGGGGGGGTGACGAGTGCACGCGTGTGCTGAAGGGCGCCTCACAATGTCAATTTTCGTCTCAAAATGGTGTCTTTTCCTCTATATGTATGACCTGAATACTTCTCGTCATCTCATGGATTCGCCATTGGGAAAATTTCTGACTCCGTCACTGCTTGTGATGTAATATCTTCGTTTTCCCTGATCCACCCTCCAAACTTTCCGATTGCAACATAAAGGATAGCACTTGAGAAACCAATCGCTTGTTGCCAGTTGTCCTTCCCCTAGATTCGCTTCTGACATGATCGGGTTCAAAATAGGCAATTCCGTGCATAAGCAAGCTAGTATGAGTAGTTGAATTACTAATTGTGCTCATCTGAACAGCAAAGCAATCACAATACTCAGATGCCTGTGCCGTTCCTAAGTTTTCGCAAAATCAGACAGAGGTGCCTCCCAATAGTTGCTCCTGGATCCGCCTCTGATATAGTCACGAAAGGAAATTTTGGGACCATCTATGAAAAGGAAAGTTAGAAAAAATCAATGAACTTCATGCTTCTAGCACAATGGGTTATGAAGCGAAAAACCACAAGGGGTGGAATCCGCCCCCTCCCCTACCGAAATAGGGCTAGACGACTCGTCGAATGTCATTACATTTAGACTGAGGAAATTGAGCTGTTATTTTCCACACAGTTTCCTCTCATGTGCTGAAGCAAAATTGCATGATTGCCATTCATTTTTGTTTCTTCACCACTACATTTATTACCATCGCGTCGATCACCCCGTTTACATCATGAGTCTTACGATTAGGCTTGTCCATAAACGCAATTCCGTTCCAGCTAAAATTCCGGCGGCTCGAAAGCATTTACATCAACAAACATGAGTTTTCCGTTAACCTTGCGAACTTTTTAGCCTGCCAAACTAACGGAAATTTAAGCGGAATTTACATTGATGGCGCAGCGCAGGAAATACTCCTGATTTACTGCGACAATGCTGATAGGCATATTGCTATGGCTTGTCGCATTACGCCGATTTCAACATTTTTTTACCAAGCATTGTCAGGTTTTTGGATCAAAACGTTCCTATCGGATTATCAGCCACTGTTTTCCTCAAGCTGACGGTGCGAATTCATCAGTTATTCTGCTTGCCAAGATACATTGAGTTTCTTGTATTAATGGATCGGACTCAAGGCGAATGTGTGCTGTCGTCTGCCCTGCTGGCTGTGATATCTGCATATATACAGGTAAAAGCAGCGGGAGAAGCAATCTTCAAGAATGTTGGAATGCTTAGACGTTCAAGAAGAAGGAACAAAGAGTTACATCGCCAAATCCGAATGGGACAGCCATTGATGCTGGTTCAATTGCTGCTTGCAAATTGTAGGCCAAATGCAGAAAGGGTGTGGATGCTGCCTCGCAGAAAGGTGAGGTTAAAGGAAGAAGTTTTTATGACATGGGATGATGGCAAATGGCTGGAAAACACCTGAATGACGAAACTCTCATTCATGAAGCTGGTAAATTTACTGCAAGGAAAGCTTGAGCCATGTCAAGATGTAATCAGGGAGCCCATTCCACTTGAACAGAGAATAGTAATGGCATTGCATTGTCTTGAAAGAAGCATTGAATATAGGGTTACTGCAAACCAGTTTGGCTGCCGTAAATCAAGGCTATGTATTGACTGTGGGATGGTTGAAAAGATGGGATCGTCATGGATTTGTGCCATCCAGAACATCACCCTCTCCAGAAAATTATATTTTCATTTTTATCATTTGGGGATCTCATTTGGGTGCTGTTTTACGATGTCCTCAGTGATAAGTGATGAAAAGTCACTGGAAAGCACAAACTGATATTTAGATGTCACATATTTGAATGCTCCGATTGAATTGAATCATCTGTATTCAATTGCCGAAACATTTTCCTCTCTACACCCAGGATTGCAAAGCACAACTCCAAACCTGGTAAAGCTATGTTAGTGAACCAACATCCATGGAGTTTAGGCTAGGCTCAGTTAGGTACGGTTTGGTTTGGGGTTTCCTCCGTTTAACTATTTGCCATAAATAATATAATGTGAAGGACATAGTTATTACAATGCTACGAAGTATGCAGACATGGGTGCGATACCACACATGCGGCACATTTAACCATGCTTGGTACTAGTTGACCTATAAAATATGCTAAATTTGAGGCTTTTCCCGAGTGGATAATTCGTTAAAACACATGGTTGTGGTGGTGCGGATGTGGCCAATTTAGGAAGGCTGCATGGTGTCACGAAGAATAACAATATATGTTCTGTGTCATGTTAATGGTTCTTTGGTATGCTAATGCATCCAGTGTTTCCATTCAGGAACCCGTACAACATCTGCAACAGCATGGAACACACCCTAAATTCATTAGCTTCTATGCTGTTCTGTCAACATAATTATCAGCAACAGAGCCAAAATACCCTCAAAATTTGCAAAGCATCCCCAGCACTTCTTGGCTTGTAGTTGCTTAGGGACAACTTTAGACATCAATGATGTCTTTGGTGCACATTAGAAGCACAGAAGCTGAAAGATAGGTAGCAAGTGTACAAACCATAGTGCAACTTTCTGAGTGCACACATCTTTGTGGGTGGACAACACATGTTGTGTAGATGTATAACACCATGCATGTGCAAATCCTCTCTGAGCCCCAAGCAAGGGACCGAATATATAAGCTGCAGAATGCTTCAATGCTTTCAACTGATTATCAGTAAATTCAGCCATCGTTGACATTTTTGCCCCATATCAATATTCAAACCAAGTACAGCAGCCAAGAAACCTGTTGCCAAGAGGCAAGAATAGGCAACATGCCAAAGTCAACACAATCATCAATGCAACTTTGTAGGTGCACACAGCAAGTACGTCAGTGGCACAAAGTCATTGTTGAGTACGCATAGGGAAGATTTAAATAGTATTTGACACGAGATGGTATGGGATGCCTACTTTGCTCCAGAACATTGCCTCACTTGCCGGATAACGAATTTATTTGGAGTACAAAGAACTGTATTGCTCATTTTTTATGTTTTGTGCATAAGCCATTGCACTGGTCACCATTTCCTTGTTTTATAAATCAGCGTTCCATGTTTACAGCACAGTGCTTGAAAGGTTCGTGTACCTGGAATTGTGCACTGGGTACAATAAAAGTCAGGAGTTCTACAAATTATATTATTATACTCATGATGCGTCAACTTGACAACATCGATTATTCCTCGGACCAGCGTTAACGTAAAGTGTTTTCATTAGGTGTGAGATGTAAAATGCATTATAATGATTTTGATGCAGTATACTGCATGATGTTGACATTTGTCATGGAATAAAATACTTTTTACAAAGTTCCAGCACAATTTTGAGCAATGAGATTGCTATGGCACATTTTCCTTTGTTTTCAGATACCTCACTAGGGAATGCCGACTTTCTGGGTAACTACAGAAGCATTTATAATATAAGCTGGCATTGCATAACCGACGATCTCATAGGTAATCCCTTTATCTAGAATTGCATTGTGAATGTTGTTCATGTATCACAATATCTTAGCAGTTAAGAATGCTATTTGTAAACGAGATAGTGTTAGAAATTAGGCATGTACACATTCGAGATGCACAGTGTCACTACTTCTTATTACCTTTATCTTTCCATACTACCTGTATCACCAATAGGTTTGACTTTTGTTGACAAGTGGTGCAGGTTTTATGGCTCATCTGACCTCTATCAGAGGGATGGCCTGCACTTCTCCGAGAAGGGGGTGCAAGTGTTAGGCAAAGTATATGAACATGTCCTTCAGGGAAACTAGATAATGGTGTGGGGAGGGAAGAATTGGCATTGCCATCTCAGGGATATGCCAATAGTGACAGCATAGGAAATAGAACCTCACAGTCAGCAAATAGGGGTAGCAGTAGATCAAGGGGGCAGAGTGGTAGCTCATCCAGAGATGATAGAGCTACTCAACATGAAAAAGCCAAAGAGGGTCATGGAACTTTTGTTAAGTGTATGATGCTTAATGCTCAGAGCACTCGATCCAAATTTGATGAGTTCAAGTGTTATGTTGCTGAGGAGAAACCAGATTGTGTTTGCATTACTGAGGCATGGGTCAGTGAGGGGTATTTTGGGGATAACTTGCAGGACTATGAGATCCAGGGATACAATATGTTTTCATGCAATAGGGGTCCAGCAGTGAAAGGGGGTGGTGTAATGCTCTATGTGAATAGCTTATACAGTTCTCAAAAAGTAGCAGATGGGGTAAAAAATGTGTCTGTGGAGTCCATTTGGCTTGATGTTGCTGTGGGAAAAGGCAACAGCAATAAACTGAGGATAGGAGCTTTGTATCGATCCGGAACCTTGCCACATTCTCAGCAACTGGAGCTCGATAAGGTGCTTTGTGAGGAAATCAGTAGAAACTTTCAGAGGAAATGCCTTATTCTTGGTGACTTTAATCTAAAAGGATATGAAAATGTTGGTGTTGGCTCCCCATCATGTAAACTGTTTAGGAAATCCTTTGAAGAGGACTTGTTCTTACACCAGTTTGCAACGGAATCAACCAGGCAGGGCTCATTCTTGGACCTTGTCTTCTCAGATTTAAGTGATTTAGTTCAAGACTTGACTGTAGGAGAAACTCTGGGAAGAAGTGACCATAACATAGTGCGATTTAAGGTACAATTAGTAGGGACAATCAAGGATAATTTGGCAAAGATTCCAAATTTTAACAGGGCAGACTTTGACTGCATGAGAGAGGCTTTAAATGTCATAAAATGGGAAGAAGAATTTTTGTATTTAAATGCCTGTGAAATGTGGGAAAGATTCAAATCTTACTTGAGGGAAATTCAGATTAGACATGTCTCCCAAAAGCAAAGGCGCAAAAGAAGGGTAGGAAAGCCAGCATGGCCTACACCAGATCTGATGAGATCAATTAAGGCTAAGAAAGATGCATTTAGAGTATTTAAGGAAGCTTCAAATATCGTAAATATAAGGTGATATCAAAAAGCTAGAGATGCTGTGAAGCAGAAAACCAGAGCACCAAGGCGAGCAAAATAATTGGATTTGGCTAGGAACTGTAATGGGAACAGTAAAAAGTTCTTTAGTTTCTATAAGCTAAGTAAAGTTTCAAGCACAATTGATCCACTGGAAGTAAATGGGACTAAAGAAAGCATACGACCTTCAATATACCAGGAGGTGCTGAGTTGACATCAAAAGTAACGTTAAGGATTATACTTTATTAGGTACTCAACGTTTCGGCCAGGGGCCATCGTCAGGAGTGATATAAAAATGTCAAGTTAAGCAATTGAAAAAAAGCACGCGAAAAAAAGCGTGCAAAAGACACGTGGAATGCAGAAAAGCCTCCTCAGTGGTGCAGACACTTAAAGAAACTCCAAACCAGAAACAAACTAGGTCAAGATAGAATCCTCTGAGGAAGCCCGAGCCGATGGTCCACATACATATCGATACATACACTCACGCACATATATAGACATAGATCCAATATAACGCGTAATACATATAATATAATTTATGTTTATGTAATTTAAGTGATATACCAAGACGTCGTTTGCGTGTTTAGTTGCGGCCGTAGATTACGTATGTGTAGAGATTCGAGGACCTTTAGATCAGCGTTGTCCCTGGCTGTTGCTAGAATTTCTACTTTGAAGTTTGTGTTAGTGTCGCTGTGTTCCATGTTATAATGTTTGTCGATCATGTGTTCGCCTAAAGGTGTGTATGCTCTTCGAAGTCTGGCATCTCCCAAGTGCTCATTGTACCTATCCCTGATACTACGTTTGGTTTCACCGACATAAAATATTCCAAGACAGCGGTTGCACGTTATTTTATAAACTACGTTTTTTTTTTTTTTTTTTTGCATCAAAAGTAACGTTTCACCTTAGAACACACTGGTCATAGCAGTTCGATTCCTTTCCTTGATACGTTGTTTGTAGTTCAGGCTGATGGGAGTTACACCACCGAACTGTACTTTAAACCTATGGCAGCCCCCATCATCTTGCACTATGATTCGGCCCACCCTATGGCTACTAAAAAGGCCGTTTTAACATCCCAAATGAGGAGAGCAGCACGAGTCTCCTCCGATACTATTTCATGCGAGCGGAGCCTTGCGAAGATGACAACTCTTTTCCTGGAAAACGGATACCCAGCACATCGGGTACACTCCGCCGCTCGTGCTGTTCACCCTCACAACAGGAGTAGGATAAGTGGGCAACGTCGGCATCGAGCGGGTAGTAATCCCAACTATGTTTACATGAGACTTCCATTTGTCGATGACCAACTATGTCGACAGGTAAACGCAGCCATCCGTTCGTCTCATCTAAACCATGTTAGGGTAGCCTGGACTAGCGGACCTACGCTGAAATCTTACCTGGTCCGCTCAGTCCTGGAAATTCCGCCATGCCCTGCTGGTAGAAGAACGTGCCACACCTGCATCAACGGGCTCAAAGGTAGATGCACGCGAAAAAACGTAGTTTATAAAATAACGTGCAACCGCTGTCTTGGAATATTTTATGTCGGTGAAACCAAACGTAGTATCAGGGATAGGTACAATGAGCACTTGGGAGATGCCAGACTTCGAAGAGCATACACACCTTTAGGCGAACACATGATCGACAAACATTATAACATGGAACACAGCGACACTAACACAAACTTCAAAGTAGAAATTCTAGCAACAGCCAGGGACAACGCTGATCTAAAGGTCCTCGAATCTCTACACATACGTAATCTACGGCCGCAACTAAACACGCAAACGACGTCTTGGTATATCACTTAAATTACATAAACATAAATTATATTATATGTATTACGCGTTGTATTGGATCTATGTCTATATATGTGCGTGAGTGTATGTATCGATATGTATGTGGACCATCGGCTCGGGCTTCCTCAGAGGATTCTATCTTGACCTAGTTTGTTTCTGGTTTGGAGTTTCTTTAAGTGTCTGCACCACTGAGGAGGCTTTTCTGCATTCCACGTGTCTTTTGCACGCTTTTTTTCTCGCGTGCTTTTTTTTCAATTGCTTAACTTGACATTTTTATATCACTCCTGACGATGGCCCCTGGCCGAAACGTTGAGTACCTAATAAAGTATAATCCTTAACGTTACTTTTGATGTCAACTCAGCACCTCCTGGTATATTGAAGGTCGTATGCTTTCTTTACACGCAATGTCTAAAACCCAGGAGCATCTAAGAGCCATTCTTCGTTGTATTAATAAATGGGACTATATTGAGTGAGGATGGTGAGATGGTTGAGGAGCTGAGCAAGCAGTTTAAATCAGTGTTTACAGTGGAGGATGTCACAAATCTGCCAACCGTGAACCACAGTTCAGTGACAGGTGATCAGATACACGATGTTGATTTCATTGATAGTAATGTTGTTTTCAATTATATCAGAAAAATAAAGCCAAACAAGGCAGCAGGACCTGATGGAATGTATGCTAGGGTATTGCGGGAAGCTGAAAAGGAAGTGGCAATTCCACTAAGGAAAATATTTTGTAGATCAGTTTCACAAAATGAAATTCCAACAGATTGGAAAAGGGCAAATGTAGTTCCTATTTTCAAGAAAGGAGAAAGAGGGAAAGTTGAAAATGATAGGCCAGTAAGCCTCACATCCCTAGTCTGCAAGGTACTCGAATCAATTATCAAGGATAGAATAGTTAGTTTTCTGGAAGGAAACAGATTGATTCAAGATACTCAACATGGGTTTAGAAAAGGGCGATCGTGTCTCACAAATCTCTTGGACTTTTTGAATTTTGCTACAGAACAATTTGATCAGGGAAATCAGGTTGATGTAGCATATCTTGACTTTAGTAAGGCCTTTGACAAGGTACCCCATAAACGGTTAATGATGCAGCTTCAGGTCCATGGCATTGCAGGTAGCATCCTAAAATAGATAGAGTTGTGGCTTTCAGATAGACAGCAGAGAGTGATGCTAAATGGTACAAAGTCATCATGGTAAAATGTTCTTAGTGGAGTCCCTCAGGGGTCGGTACTGGGGCCACTATTGTTCATTATAGTTGTGAATAGCATTGAATGTGGCCTAAGCAGTAAGTTTTTGAAATTTGCGGATGATTTGAAGATCTTTAGGGCAATAACAGGGCACAATGAGCAGGTTTTGCTGCAGAACGACTTAGACGAGCTTGTGAAGTGGTCCGAAAAATGGCAAATGAAGTTTAATTTTGATAAGTGCAAAGTCATGCATGTAGGTAGGCAGCATATGAAGGCGCCATACATGATGGGTGGCCAAGTACTATCTGTGACTCAGCAGGAGAAGGACTTAGGTGTTATTTTGAACACAAAATTTGGGGCATCAGAACAGACCAAAGAAGCCAGGAAGAAGGCACTAAGAATGCTTGGGGCAATGCAGAGGAATGTGTCAAACAAAAGTGAGGAGGTCATCAGGAAGCTTTACTGTGCATATGTCAGGCCACATTTAGAATACTGTGTCCAAGCTTGGTCCCCTAGTTATGAGAAAGATTGTTGGCTTTTAGAGAGAGTACAAAAGAGGGCAACACAAATGGTTAATGGCATAGGCAACCTGGCATATGGGGAAAGATTGAAGAAATTGAATATGTTTTCACTTAGATATAGAAGGCTGAGAGGAGATCTCATCGAGGTTTTTAAATTTGTTCATGGTCAGGAACAGGGATATCTCAGGGAAATGTTTGAATTTAACAGAAATGATGCAATTAGAGGTCATGAATTCAAAATTAAAGTTAATCACAGCAGGACAAGGTTAAGACAGTCTTTCTTCACCAACAGGGTAGTCGAACACTGGAACCAGCTGCCAGGAACCATTGTCAGTAGCAACACACTGAACATCTTTAAAAACGGCATAGACAATCATTATAAGAATAGGGGGCTTATTTTTCTGTATTCCAGGGAGGGCTGATAGACAGATTTGGTGGGCAACTGGTTCAGTGTCCAAAGTGCAACCAAGAAGGGCCTTTGTGGCTCATAGTTGCACTGATTTTTTATGTCTTTATGTCTAATTGTTTACTGTTTCAGTAATACTTGCTTTTTTAATATGGAACACAAATGTCTTAATGCTAATATTAGACACATTCATAATTCAACAATCACATTGATCATCCTTCACCATCATTCATCATCACGCGTCTATCATCCAACAATTCCAAACCATGTCAGAAATTACCGAGCCATGTGCGATATCACCCAACACATTTTTATTGAACAAATTATTATCAACAATCAAATTGGTCATGTATCGAGACGCAATCCTCCCCCCCCCTCCCTCAACGATTTTTCCATATTCACATGCACTGGAAGGTGGCAGGTAGGTAGGTTGGTAGTGCTTATCTGGGTAGGTAGACACTTACCTGAAGGTTTCGCTGTTTTTTTCCATCAATGGCAGCATACGCCATAGCATAGCACTCCCAGCATAACTGCAATTTGGGTATCATCCTATTATTTCGACATGACTCGTATTTCAGGCCTAATACAGCTGATCTAATTCCTGCATTCAATTACTCTCAATCGCGCTTTCCTGTTCTGACCTTGACTGACCTTGACCTTGACTTGACAGCGGTGTCAGGACCGATAATGCAGTGGTGATAGACGTAAGTTTGATATGGGATACATCTGAGTTATAATTATTATACAATGGTGTGAAATATGTCTAAGCAGAAGTACCCAATATATTTACCGGTAATCTAGTTATCAATTAGCTTTGAGTCGTAAACAACCTCACTTCAGTGATGAAAATTTCCGCCAAGATTGCGTTATTTTGAAACTGTCAACTCCCCAACAGCAATCTAACGATACAACTTCCATTAGTTTGGTAGCACGAAGTGCCCGGCTACATGAGCCAACTTTCGCGCGAAAGAAAAAAAAATGACGCTACCGTTACATTATATTATGCTCATGTAACTAGGGTAGATACCGCAATGACAACAGTTTCTTTTTTCACCACTATGCTGATTGCCATCGCATCAACAACGCAATGACGACGGTTTAGAAGGAAGGAACTGCTTCGAAAAAAATATTTTTGTTTATCGGCAATAACGACACAATGCTTATTCCAGTATCTTGAGGCGTTGTACGAAGCTCTTTGATGTTGAACCACCGGTACGGCTTCTGAGATAATGGCAGTATTGGTTCCGGTGATGTATCAGAAGTGTAACACAGGATGACTGAGGCATTTAAATTGGGTCCCAGACAGGTTCATGCAGTACGGAAAGATATTGAGATCCATGAAAGTCGCGGAACTCCATTGATCAATGCCAATACCCCTCCCCCTCCTCCAAAGGCACATCGGCCCCACGTCAGAAAACTCTGTTTACATCTAGGCTCCGCATCCATGCCTATGTTCGATCATAAATCACACCACTCGGAGTTCGGCGTACTATAGTCTCCAGTGTCTCATAAATAATGTGCTCGCAAAAGTGTTGGGTGGCGAAGTGGCGGAGTGGCGGCACGTAAAGTGTTGGGTGGCGTAGTGGTGGAGTGGCGGCACGTAAAGTGTTGGGTGGCGGAGTGGCGGAGTGGCGGCACGTAAAGTGTTGGGTGGCGGAGTGGCGGAGTGGCGGCACGTAAAGTGCAGGTGGCAGGCCATGCCTTCCAATCCCCACAGGGCCATAATTATTTGACTTCGCAGGAATTGTACAGTCCCAGCTGGATGGGCTCGGTCGGTGCAGTGCTGTCTCGCCAGTCCAAATCAAATTATGCCATTGCGCTGGAATCACAATCAAATTATCAATCGCAGTAGGCTGCTGGCTCATCCTGTCACGCACACAATGTTATCACAACAATAATTCAAATCAGCTTAAAACATAAACATACTATAATCAACAATACGAAAGAAGTCGGATTCCGTACATTAGTTATGGCATGTCAATGGCTAACGCTGATGGATAGTTAGAATTTGTGTTTATAAATTAGACTGAATTTTTAGTTCGGCCTGGAATGTAGCGCGTCTGACATTCTACGAAGCCTATGGAACCTATTCATCTTCGAGTGCACTGCCCGTCCCATCAGTGTTACACAGGTTGTGTACAATCACAACTGCGTACAATCATGCATGGACACACGCTTAAGTCTCCCCACTGACGAGCTAAATCTCCCCACTAAGCTATCGAATCATGCGCGCTGACTGACACGTATCCTGCCTCTGGTTGAAACCGAGGTCGTACATTCGAATTAAGTTTGCTCGTAACGATCGTTCGAACCGGTCGGTCATTGAATTCTGTAGTCGGTTGCGACACAAATGGAAGCTGCTGGTGACACTAGCAGTGTCACCACTCTGCAGGCTCCACCACTCTCCCTCGATATGGATCATGGTACTGGAAGGCGAGCGGCCGGTGCGCGTGCCACGGGACCAGCTGCGGCACCTTGGTGGCAGATGGCGGCCCGTCTGGGCCACCGCAAGTGCACCTATTGATCGCCCGACCGGACCGGACCGCCTCTCAGATCCGCGCCGGCTCCGCCGGACACACCAGACGAAAACACGGCCAGTTCGAATTCTGACGACGAGCCGGGGTCGATATTGGCGTGCCAATACCCACTGGCAAATTGTCAACACTGGCGCCTATACCCACAGTCATCGTCACTGCCACATCCACTTACAACACGACACACATATCTTTATATCCTGACACCGTGACGGCACTGGCAATATGGTACTGGCACACACACTGACGGCAGACCCTCGGGTACTGACACACTGACGGCACTGACAATATAGTACTGACATACACTGACGGCAGACCTTCGGGTACTGACACACTGACGGCACTGACAATATAGTACTGACATACAATGACGGCAGACCCTCGGGTACTGACACATAGATGGCACTGACAATATAGTACTGACATACACTGACGGCAGACCCTCGGGTACTGACACACTGACGGCACTGACAATATAGTACTGACATACACTGACGGCAGACCCTCGGGTACTGACACACTGACGGCACTGACCACATGGTACGAACATATACGCACTGACGACAAGCCCTCTGGTATCGACACACTGACGGCAGACCCTAGGGTACTAACGCATTGATGGCAGACTCTCGGATACCGACATACTGACAGCAGACCCTCAGGTACTGACCTACTGACAGCATACTCTCGGGTACTACCAACACACTGACGACAGACTCTCGGAAACTGACAGAATGACGCCAGACCCTATGGTGTTAATACACTGATGGCAGACTATCGCATGCTGACACACTAACGGGAGACCCAATAGTGCTGACACACTGACGGCAGACCCTCGTGTACTGACACACTGACGACAGACCTTGTGGTGTTGACACACTGACGGCAGACCATCGTGTACTGACACACTGACGACAGACCTTGTGGTGTTGACACACTGACGGCAGACCATCGTATGCTGACACACTGACGGCAGACCCTATGGCAGTACTGATGCACTGAAGCAAACCCTCGGGTACTGGTATACTGACAGCAGACCTTAGGATACTGACACACTGACGGGAGACCCTAGGGTACTAACACTGACGGAAGACCAACAAGTACTGACACACTGACGGGAGATCCGCACGGCCTGGCACTCATCCGACGACACATTTGGAATTTAGACGCAATAAGGGGTGACGATAAAACCGTCTACATATCTAAGCCAATTTTGGCACCCGTTGGAGACGCTTACTTATCTGCGCGCTGACAGATATACCAGAGAGTAATGGTAGGAGATACGGTTCAAATTCAACCATGATTTCATGACACAAATGATCAGCAAAAGTGAAAAATGTGACCTGAAGCTAGGTCACCAAGTAATCGAGACTGAGACTACGAGAAGCGTCCTTCCTCCATATTGTTCGTTGTATTCGATATCTTTCACAATGCTGGAACACACATAATGACACTTAACTTCCTCTGCTATTGTGCCCAGTTTCAAATAAATATCGTGTCAGGTCACGAAGATATGACCTGAAGCGTTCCAAGATTACATAAAAGTGTCACGGGCACTAGAGAAGCCAACACGCAGACCATCGCGGAGCATAATTGCCAGATTGCGGCTAACAAAGGTAACCTTGCACGTCGATTTGGTTACTAATGTGACAATAGTCACCATTATATTATGTTTTTATTTTTAGGGTTCTTGATCTCATTATTCCTCAAACTAAAATGTTGGCAGTTGTTTTTTTAATTATTTTTCTTTAAAAAAACAGATGGTGTTTGCTTGCTGTTACTGCGGTTGCTTACCGTTTACGGACCACAATTTGCTCACAAATTGTTCACATTGGTTACATGGGTGACCTTGACCGTGGTGCGCATAACGGTGCTAGAATGTCTTCAGCTTTGATAGCATTGCCATTGAACCACAACGCTACATTGTCTCAACCCAGGGCCTGAGGTCTATGAAGTCCACTGGGAAGCTGACTGCATTCAACATAAAGCTATTTTATTTGAGTTGGAGTGTCATCCCCACCCCTCACCCCCCGAGTGGTGCTACGACATGCTGTTTAACGCATTTCTTGATCTAGCCGAGAATGGGGGAGGGGTTAATTTCCTCTCCATCTCACACACACACACACACACACACGCACACACACACACATGCACACACACACACACACACACACACTGCGCGGGCTAGGAAGTATGCTTGCGAATGCTAATTATAATGTCTCTCCGTCGTAAACATAATTTGCATTCAGCAATAACGTAATACATGCTGGAAGACGCATAGCGTTTTGGTTGATATTTAATATTGCTCGCAAGCTGCCGTCACCATAAAATTTTGTCGTCACTGCATCGTCATAACGAAGTAACTTGTGATGGATAAGGTGTCCAGGTTCCATCTCGGTTGGTGCGTAAATCACACTGAGCTGTTCTGTCCCGCGTAACAGCTTCTGCTGTCGTCGACTCATTCATCCTATGCCCACCACCAGCTCCGCTCCATAGCAGTTTCCATCTTCGTCAGGAATTCTGCTCCACTCCCGTCATTGCCACACCCACAACAGCTTCCAAACTCATCAGCAATTCCATTCCACTCCCGTAATTGCTCCGCCCCGAAACAGCTCCCAGACTCGTCAGCAGTTCCATTCCACTCTGGCAGCACCAAATTGGCAATCGGTGCTCTTAGCGGTGTCGTTTTGTCGGCGGCAATATTTGGCGGCGGGCAGATGGCTCGCCGGTGCGACATGTGCCACCCGGGGCGGTACACCCAGAGTCCAGGCTGAGTCCAGCCGGCGCAGCTGCGCCATCGTCATCCGGCCCGCCGGGGAGCAGGCCTGACGCCGCCGACAGCGTTCACGCTCTGCCCCGCAAACGTCGAGCGCGTCGACTCGAAAACAGCGTCGACAGGTGGCCGTCGCGATTGGCCGCACCCGCTATGTGATGCATATCTGAGGCGGTGCTGTATCGGTGCCGGCCTGCGCGCGCCACCTCCCGGAGAACATCGACGTCGTCGGTCAGCCGGGCAGCTGGTCGGCTGGCCGAGCACCACCCGTCGCTCCGCGGTGGGTTGTTCTGCTGTGTACGCGATGTATTTGCAGGAGGCGAAGTAACGCTTTGCTGGACAAAGTGGAGTGTCTATGAATGGGCTGCTAACACGCACTTGCGAGAGCGACTGTCGAGAGCTGCTCTATGGCAATTACTGTGCAACTTGACTAACACTGAAGAGGGAAATTCCAGCTTTGGCAGGTGAACAGCCATCAGGAAGTCCGTTTAACTGTTAACTGTTGGCTAATCTGGTTAAGTTTACACTTAGCCGCCCTCTAAACGACAACCGACCCAAGTTGTTGGTCCAAATCCGAAGTCATGTGGGAAGGTTTGTTATTTAAAGGATAGGAAACGGGTTTCGTACAAAAACATTTCGCGTAGTCTCCAGACTATTTGGAACCACACCATGCAAGTCATTCTGTTGGAAGCCTAATTTTTCGCCAGAATTAAACTTCAAGGTGTCTAGAATCACTTAGAATTAAAACGGACTAGGATAGTGCCATCAACATGAAGACAAAATATGACAGAAGTGGCATTATGTAAGCCGTACATTCATCATTGTTCATGCCCTATATGCATTTCCAATTTTGTCTTTGCTATGCATTGAACCTTTTCCATGATGCATGATTGACTGGCCCTTTTTCAAATCGCATCCCAAACCATTCCTTTTCTCCAATCAATCGCAGCGCAAACCAACCCCAGCCAACCCGGGTACATCTATATGTGACAAAATCTGATATTTCCCCAGATTCTTCAATGGCTCGTGCATTGATGCCCTTGTTGCTTTCCATACTATCACTCTTTAGATGAATGTTGATCCCATTTATCCAGAGCTACCTCAGCCTCTTTTGATGATTTGATGTCGCTGCTTTGAATCAATCACAGTCAATCTTCTGGCCTAGCTCTGCTGCCTCGGACACCGCAAATATATTTTGCCTATCAAACGGACGTGCGTCTGTGTTGGTCTTCAGGATGTGGTGCACATGTGGCTGCGAAGTTCCACATTTGCTGACGACCTTGTGCTGGAATACTGCCACGTCGTTTTGGAGGTACCGTTTGAGAGTCACGACCATTCAGAGATAATCGTTGACGCGATGTGGGCTGATCTAGGCTTTCTTTCCATGTGTATTTCCATGTCGTGTCTTTTGCCGGTCGTATGCACGCATGTCGTTGGTTTTGGTATTCGCGGAAGTGTTCTAAGGGATATGATCTTCCTTGCCCCATTTCTATTCATATAATGCTCCGGGGACACGCCGACGGTGTCTCTCTCAAGTATTTACACAGAGCATGACACTTGTGCCATGAGCTGTTCTGTCCCGCGTAACAGCTTCTGCTGTCGTCGACTCATTCATCCTATGCCCACCACCAGCTCCGCTTCATAGCAGTTTCCATCTTCGTCAGGAATTCTGCTCCACTCCCGTCATTGCCACACCCACAACAGCTTCCAAACTCATCAGCAATTCCATTCCACTCCCGTAATTGCTCCGCCCCGAAACAGCTCCCAGACTCGTCAGCAGTTCCATTCCACTCTGGCAGCACCAAATTGGCAATCGGTGCTCTTAGCGGTGTCGTTTTGTCGGCGGCAATATTTGGCGGCGGGCAGATGGCTCGCCGGTGCGACATGTGCCACCCGGGGCGGTACACCCAGAGTCCAGGCTGAGTCCAGCCGGCGCAGCTGCGCCATCGTCATCCGGCCCGCCGGGGAGCAGGCCTGACGCCGCCGACAGCGTTCACGCTCTGCCCCGCAAACGTCGAGCGCGTCGACTCGAAAACAGCGTCGACAGGTGGCCGTCGCGATTGGCCGCACCCGCTATGTGATGCATATCTGAGGCGGTGCTGTATCGGTGCCGGCCTGCGCGCGCCACCTCCCGGAGAACATCGACGTCGTCGGTCAGCCGGGCAGCTGGTCGGCTGGCCGAGCACCACCCGTCGCTCCGCGGTGGGTTGTTCTGCTGTGTACGCGATGTATTTGCAGGAGGCGAAGTAACGCTTTGCTGGGCAAAGTGGAGTGTCTATGAATGGGCTGCTAACACGCACTTGCGAGAGCGACTGTCGAGAGCTGCTCTATGGCAATTACTGTGCAACTTGACTAACACTGAAGAGGGAAATTCCAGCTTTGGCAGGTGAACAGCCATCAGGAAGTCCGTTTAACTGTTAACTGTTGGCTAATCTGGTTAAGTTTACACTTAGCCGCCCTCTAAACGACAACCGACCCAAGTTGTTGGTCCAAATCCGAAGTCATGTGGGAAGGTTTGTTATTTAAAGGATAGGAAACGGGTTTCGTACAAAAACATTTCGCGTAGTCTCCAGACTATTTGGAACCACACCATGCAAGTCATTCTGTTGGAAGCCTAATTTTTCGCCAGAATTAAACTTCAAGGTGTCTAGAATCACTTAGAATTAAAACGGACTAGGATAGTGCCATCAACATGAAGACAAAATATGACAGAAGTGGCATTATGTAAGCCGTACATTCATCATTGTTCATGCCCTATATGCATTTCCAATTTTGTCTTTGCTATGCATTGAACCTTTTTCCATGATGCATGATTGACTGGCCCTTTTTCAAATCGCATCCCAAACCATTCCTTTTCTCCAATCAATCGCAGCGCAAACCAACCCCAGCCAACCCGGGTACATCTATATGTGACAAAATCTGATATTTCCCCAGATTCTTCAATGGCTCGTGCATTGATGCCCTTGTTGCTTTCCATACTATCACTCTTTAGATGAATGTTGATCCCATTTATCCAGAGCTACCTCAGCCTCTTTTGATGATTTGATGTCGCTGCTTTGAATCAATCACAGTCAATCTTCTGGCCTAGCTCTGCTGCCTCGGACACCGCAAATATATTTTGCCTATCAAACGGACGTGCGTCTGTGTTGGTCTTCAGGATGTGGTGCACATGTGGCTGCGAAGTTCCACATTTGCTGACGACCTTGTGCTGGAATACTGCCACGTCGTTTTGGAGGTACCGTTTGAGAGTCACGACCATTCAGAGATAATCGTTGACGCGATGTGGGCTGATCTAGGCTTTCTTTCCATGTGTATTTCCATGTCGTGTCTTTTGCCGGTCGTATGCACGCATGTCGTTGGTTTTGGTATTCGCGGAAGTGTTCTAAGGGATATGATCTTCCTTGCCCCATTTCTATTCATATAATGCTCCGGGGACACGCCGACGGTGTCTCTCTCAAGTATTTACACAGAGCATGACACTTGTGCCAAAATTCCAGCAATTTGTATTTGAATACATTTCAAATTTAGCTGTGGCCACGTGCAATAAAATCCGTACGCATTGGGGTATGATTACAGTAAGTTGTCCAGGTTGCTAAGGTTTTCATTTGCTGCCCTTCATGCAACGACTGGGCATTTTTAGTCTAAATGCAAAGTACAGTGGTAGGTAAATGAGCACGTTGCTCAAAGCGCTTACTAGATGCATTGGAAGGTAAACCGATATCTTTTCGCCTTGTCTCTGGAAATGCTCATCAATTTTTTCCACCTATGCTTTTTAATCTGAAGCTCTAAAAAAACTTATCCCAGCTAAGTAGGTTAACTCGGAAAGTTCATCCCCGTCACATTAAAAAATAAATTCCCATCAGCGACCCCAGTTGCGATCGTCATCTGCTCTTCAGTCATAGCCATCAAATGTGTATTACAACGTCGTCTGAAATCCCAGTCCTCGCTCGGGTCTGGCCAGATCGATAGAATGTCCATCGACTGGCCACGAATGTCTGTGATCTTCGGCACCGAGACGGTAGTTGCCACCACAGCCACCAGTCATCGGAGCGCGACTGGGGGTGTGGCGAGGCGTCACCCCAGCTGACGTCCGACGGGTCAGCTGGGCTGCAGCTGGGCGGCGTGAATTGACCTGGGGTCGATGACATTGTCGGTCGGAGGTCAGTAGTGGTGCCGTCAGGTGGTGTGAATCAGGTTGACACAGGTGCTGTAAGCTTGGTAGCGACAACTGGGACCAGCTATCTTGGACAGGCTGGACGAGTTGGCCTGTGTCAGATGGTGAGAGTAAACCTGAATGGGTCGCATGAACTGACCCTGAGCTGTATGGTGCATACTCGTGTGCCGACGAAAGCGCGGGTTGACTCGTGGTCAGCTGTCTGTGACAGCCCGGGATCAGATGGCTGAACTGACCCGGGAGTGGATGCTGGTACTTTGGGGCGGGTTCAGAATGTGAAGCTGGGCCGGTGTCATATGATGAGGGTGGTGTCGGGTCAATGATACTTGGCCCCGGGTTAACGGCATCAGCGCCCCACGCCAGACGTGCAAAACTGCGAGAGAGGTGGGAGGCGAGGGGAGGAAGAGGGTCGATGGCCTGCCTGCTGTTCTGCGTCGGGGCCGGGAAGCGGAACTCATAGATTGTAGATCGCGGGAGGAGACCGGAAACCGGAAGTACAAGCTTGGCTAATGCGAAGCGACGTGGTGGGGGTAGAGCGAAATAAGTCAGGAAGAGTTCAGCATCGGCATACGACGTAGCTAGCAGTGTCAGGCTGCAGTCTTGTTTTGGTACTATTAAATCGCACAGTCCGGTCAAAGCTTCCCACCCCCTGGAGTTGAACCATCACCTTTCGGGAGATTTCGTCCGTCCTCTCATCCCAAGTAGAGTGGTCGTCGTCACTCCTCATCCCTCACCATTTCTATCCTAATTACATTAAGCTCATCGGTCCTGAGCAGGTGCATTTATTGCCATTTATATATTGCAATCGTACTCACTGCTAATTTTCTATCAAGTTATGACATTCCAGGGAAGGTGAAGGGAAAAATGTTTGGTAAATCTCGTTAATTTTGCATTTATTGGTATCAAAATAAAACGAGTGCCGCTATGTGCACACGATATCCAGAAGACTACCGTTGAAATGAAATGCATTCAAGTAGTGGCAAATACCGTAAATAAAATGGAGTTTGAACAACACGCTTGTGTGTAGTGAGGTACCCAGGATTTGTCTCATGAGGTAATGGAAACTGGTCTGGAAGCGTCCCGCCTATCTGTAAAAAGTTACCGGATTTTGGGCACTATATTTTAATCGGGCCCATTTGTTTTTTTCTTAAGATGATTTTAAAAAATATTCCTGTTGAGAGGGCGTAAAGTACCATGTTGGTTAATAAATCACCTAATTGCATCCCGCTTGTCCCTGTTCAAAGGTTTTTTTCCCGAGATCGCTTGATAATTGGGCTCATACTGCTCAAATCACACGTGTAAAAATCACTTTAAAAATGTAAAATTTTCCTATTTCACGTATTTCAGTCTAACGTCTGGTCTCTGCCACGCCAACGTTCGTGTACGTGTAACTCCCGGTGGTTTGTGCCCCGACACGAATTGTGAGGAACCGCGTAATTTTGGGGGCTAAACACATCTTTTTCGGGGCCCAGGCTATTTGTTTGGGACTATGGCACAATTTATAGTGTTTCGAGGGATTTTCTGGGTCCGATTGAGTTTTCGGGCCCGGGATTGATTTGTGTGGAGTCCCGATCGGTTTTGTGGGCACCGGTGCGATTTTGTTTGTGACCCAGAGCGAGTTTTTTTGTTGCTTCCGGCTGCTCTTAGTTTGGGCCCCGAAGCGATTTGTGGGGGCTCCGATAGGAATTGTTGGATCTCAACTCGATCTTTTGGCTTCCGGACGATTTTACAGGCTCCGGTTGGCGTCTTCTGGGCCCATTGTGTTTATATGGAGGAAGTACGCGAACACACACACCCTATCTCAAGAACCGAGAACAATCACCATGAAATTTGCAGGCTAAATGGCGACTACATAATGAGTATAGCGAATGGTGGATTGCGCTGCTCACACACAATATCTTAGGAACCGAGAACAATCACCATGAAATTTGCTGGCTAGATTGCAGCTACATAATACTTTGTTCAGCGACAATTGCATGACCGAATTCGCTACCTTCCGGCTCAAGGATGGCAAAGGTCAACCTTCGCCTTTTTGCGTATGCAATGCCCCTGGAAGGGAATGGAAGGGAAAGGGAATTATTTTGATTAATCTAGCTGCGAAAATGATTTAGGGAAGACCAGGTGTAGTTAATACACGGGATGGTTGATACAACAGCGTTTACTCCAAAAGTATAAAGCCGGTTGTCATGGCTACCACACATGTTGCTACTGGCACCCTCTTCGCGAAGCAAAAACAAGCGCAAATCCTTTTTGATCCGCGGCTGCGGAATGGTAAAGATGTGGTACATTTTTTAGTGAAAGTAAAATGCCAATGTCTGTGCTTCGCCCTTATTTTTTACATTATCACCAACTTGTTAACTTTTTAGGGGTACGTTATCATTACGATGCTTTCCTAGCTTCGCAACGGTGAAATGCTTTCATCATTTGCCGCTACACTGTATTCGCAATGTTGCATAGCATGTTGCCTCCTGCACCAGAAAACCTGGGGGTAAACTGATTCAGCCTGCATCAACTTAATCAGCCTGTATAAACATCAGCCTGTACGAACGTTTTGTGGGCTGGTAATGAAATACAATAACCACAGAATTGCTTATTTGTGTTAAGGTGTTTGCTAAAACTGTTTCAAGATTATCTTATTCAATATGCCTACCAACATTTCTCAGCAGACGGAAAAGACTGCACGAATGAAAAGGCGCAACTACGGAATGGATGTTTATGCCTTCTATAAATGATATGAACGTCGAAGAAAAGCTATGAATAAGCTATGTTGTGAACAAAGCTATGGTCAGCCAGGACTCAAATCATTATTATTACTGCAAGCGTGAAATATGGACCTTTCAGATGGCTAAAACCAATGCCACCTATGGATAATATATTGTATGCAACTTACATTGCATCCACTTACGCTATTATCAGTAACAACTTACCCCTATAGCGGGGTAAGTGATAAACCCATAGTTCCGTGATGTTTTGCTCTCTGGTGGAAGGTCCAGAGGATGCGACGAAAAATAATTATCGGGGATTATACTAGAATGTTTAGACTTGGAGTAGGGGTAACTCTCTTTTTCCTACCCTTCCAAAGTGATGAGTTATTTTGAGTTTCGACAAAATTGTATCACCTAGACCCGGTCTCCCCTTCATGCGATCGCCAGGTCAAAAACGTTCGTAAAAAGAAATCGCCAGCCATGTGCACAGAACAGGCGACAGCAGATTTGTTTTATTGCGTGTTGATGTACCTTTTACTGGCTTCAAGCAGTGTGCTCTTTCAATCATCACTGGCCCGTCCTACATGTGGATGGAAATTGTGCTATTGTTACATAACATAAATAACAAGTGAGTATTTCATGCAAACGTCTCATCTTGCCGTCATCTTGTTTCCGTAATATCCCAGAACGGGGTCATTTAATCGCAGTGCAACAAGCATTCACCGGGAATAAGAAGTGAACGAAGGCGTAAAAAGGCGTACCACCGGATAACAGGAACGTGGGGGCAAAGCATAAGGTGTTTCGCATTGTCATGTATGTTTTCCGATGAAAAGGAACCCAAAGGTAAACAAAGCATTGAACAGACCGGATAAATGCTTCGCAATGTCAACAGATGACTGAGTTTCCTTGTTTTATAGAGGAATAGTGGTTCAAAGTGCGAATAAAATTGAACTCACCAACACAAAGCTGTCTGAACAACTTGACATTCAGACACTTAAGGACCAAAATTCAGCTGATGACAACTGCTTTCAACTGAACAATTTCGATGGCATGATTTTAGCCTTCCCGGAGAACACAACATATCTTACCTACCCTTGCTTAATCCGGTATTGAGGTCTTGGCCAAGTACCATTGACTGGAAGGTGGGAGCATATTGAGTCCCTCCCTCCCCCACCCCTGTCTTATCCATGTCAGCAATCGATGTACCGATTGAGTTAATTTAAATGGCAATTTATTGCGTTTTACCTTGTTCGTTTAGCGGTATGCACATTTTGATCTTTGGGCTACTGTGGAAGTCACAGCTGAGGTGAAAACTCATATAATTGGACCATCTAAAAAATCGCACATTCCTGCCAATTTATCTCGCCACCCACTTTACAGGATTGCCAGACTAAGGTCTATAGCACGGGATGTTGTGCAGTTAATCAACACACAGCGTGCCTTTTGTGGCGCTCACATGGTAAAGGTCATGGGCAAGTCAAGCACACAAATGATAATTTTATCGAGTCATACCTAATGAATGTATTGTGATACCCAGTGCAGAAGTCGCACTTGGTAATGCTACAATGATAACAAGCAGGCGCAAAATAACAATACCATTTGTAATCTGCAACATTCAGACCTTACCTATGATAACATTTATGAACGGGTAACGATATATTGGTTTACTTGTCTGGTGTATGGACTTTATGGTGTTGGTTTCTATACAATTCAATATTCAGATGCCATTTACATCGATACCTATGATTTGGAGGAATGCCTATTTGGTCCATGATAACCTGCAAACGGCCACGTGACACGTAATCCATATTGACCTCTCGTCACCTCGGAATAATATGTCATTGTGTTTGTGACAAGAAATATTTAAATCCGGTTGGATTCGCTACCTTTCCCACCCAGAGTTTCGAATAACATACAGAGGCCTATCATGACCTGGGGTGAGGCCAGGGTGGTGCCCTTTGATTCTGCATTAGTCTGCATTGATATTATGTGTAATTCCTGGCGATCTGGTTACAGAGCAGCATGTTACACCTCTAACTTTGACCTGGACATGAATATTCCATTCAGTGTGTTGAAACCGAAGCATGGTCTCGTTTTTGATGTCATAACAACTGACCTGGGATGACCTTGGGAACATTGTTGGCATGACGTATTTGAGCATTGGCCGGATGTGTTCTACATATTTCAAAGCGCTGTGTCGGTTAGGTCTCGATTTATCTTGGAACAGCTGCAATGAGCGTCGGCCTTTGCAACTCAGCCAGCCAACTCAGTCAATGCCGGATTAAGCAAAATACGTCGTTTGCGTAACCCATTTTCTCTTGGGTGCTTGAACATATTTGAGATACATTAGACAGCTTCGCATGCTTGATACGCAGCACACCGATTTCCCGTTCCACGTCGATTAAATGAGGCCACTATATTTAGTAGTACTCATGGTTATCGGATTGCATGTAAATATGGCATAAGTTTGGTATGAGAAACGACGCGTGGCAACTACGTTGTGTTTTCTGCGATGAATATTACCCATACGTACAAGTTACATTTAGATTCGGATCCTCAGGTCTCATTACGGCTACATATATGCACCTATACATACGGGCTAGGTAATAACATACTTCCCTTGCGATCACACACACACACACACACACACACACACACACACACACACACACACACACACACACACACACACACACACACACACACACACACACACACACACACACAAACACACACACACACACACACACACACACACACACACACACACACACACACACACACACACACACACACACACACACACACACATACACACACAAACACACACACACACACACACACATATATATATATATATATATATATATATATATATATATATATATATATATATATATATATATATATATATATATATATATATATATATATATATATATATATATACACACACACACATATATATATATATATATATATATATATATATATATATATATATATATATATATATATATATATATATATATATATATATATATATATATATAAGCGGCAATCTTTCCAAGCCGACGCAATCTGGCGAGTGATATAGCTCAGTACAGTGATGTACAAAGGGGTTGAACGTCATTGTGGGTCACCACCTGCAAAGCGCTTGCGATTTTGTGGTAATAAGCAAGCAATTGTCTTAGCTCCCGAGATTTTCGATGGATCACACATTGGTTTCAATTTTGAGCCGATACTTTTTACTTCTAAAGCTCATATAACTGCTACAGCTGAACCATTATTTACCTATCCTAGCAGGATGCTGTATAATGCTCACTGCTATGGAATGCTGTTCAGTTGATCTTCCGGCTGTGTTGCATGATCTCACTGTAGCTTAGCATGAATGAGTGTGAATCGAGTATGACCGTGCTTTCATCTCATTATATATGTAAATATTATGCAGCCACTAGCATCCATTTCCTGAAACAAATCCGAAGTTTCTCGGACCAATGTCATTCCTAGATAATTTATTTAGCTCCAACGCCATGGACCAAATGTGAAAACTCCCGGGTGTTTCAGGGACTGTCCTAAAACTCTGCAGCCATGCCTTCGGAATATATCAGGAAGCTGCACGCACGGCTCAGACAACTCGTGTGTCATCGCCATGGTGCATCTACACGAACAGAACCGGGAATTTTGGGTTCGCTTAAGACGCATTCAATCGCAAGGTCATATAGCGTCGCCAACCTCTCACGCCGGCTGGACGCGAGTGGACTAGGTAATCCCGCCGGTTGCGGGATTCCACCCACGATGTTGTGATCAAGAGGCCAACACCCTACGGATTGAGCTGCCGCGGCCACGGACAGAGCTAGATATGAAGACGTGAGCAATAGTTAATTTGGTGTCATTGATGAAAACCACTACAGCTGCGAAATCCGGCTGTGTTTGCCAGATGGCATAACTTTTCGTAGTTCGCAGGAGGATCGCCGACTCTGTTCTGTGCTGTGCGATGACAGGGCGGAGTGTTGGTGACAGTGGAAAGAAGGACGTCCTTCCTATGGAGAAAGCAGCGAAGGAGACAGACTCCTGTGGTGCCGGCACAAGGTCCGACATCGTACCGTTATCGGCACACGAACAGTGAACCGATCGTTACTGTTCTCCCTTGGCAATCCAAGGGAACATAAATGCTGGATCACAAGGGACCGCGGACGTGGTGCGGCATGACGTCCTGTAACTCAAGCACAAGAGCACTCAAGAGCACTCAGACATTCGCGAGCTCACTTGACTGAATACCACCAGACCCGTTTCAGTATCCCATCGGAGCCATGTCCACCCGAACTGTCCCGTATATTGCATGACGTCACATTCGGGTAGATTCCGTCTACTGGTGGAATGATGGCTCATCACCAGCTTTTCCACGAATCGGGTCTTCCCTTGCGCTACGGCAAGTCGGTGGAGAGGTTATGGCAGCGACGTCACGAAGTCGTTGGCGCAAATTGCAAACGAATGGCTTGGTGATTTTACATCATTGTAGGTCTTCTCTTTTACAACTATCCGATTTCACTACTTCCAATCTACTTCCGATCTACTTCCAATCTACTTCCGAGTTTACATATGTTCATATGTTCTAGATATATATGTACGTATGTCCACATGCATGTACAAAGAAAATATCCAGAAAACGTTGCGCGAGATTTGTCTGGCCCAAGTCGAGGGTGAAAGTTGGGACATCCCGGATCCTCATTTTAATTTCATTGATAATAACATAATGGACAACCATACACTTTGCTTATGAAGTCCGTTACCTGCGCTATGTGTGCTTACTTTCCAACATGAATATACTCTACTGTTAGTAGCAACATACCATGTGACCATGTTGTTTCGCAACGGGAATAATTACTAACTATTGGTTTTCTTTTTCAGAATATGAAGAGCCAAATAATGACAACAAATGTCTGGGTAGAACAGGTGAGATTTTGGACTAGGAAGTGTATTTTGGCCTAGGAAGTGTATTTTGCCCGTGTAGTGTCCACACGCCATAACTCACCCGTCATGCTATATGGCACGCTGTATGATAGTTGCATGCTTGTCGTAACTCGTGATTGCATCTCCAAACCCACATAGGTTTAATCGGTTGCACAATTTGGACATTTCGCTAGGAAGCTGTCAAAATTTGTCGTGACATGCACCACTGTTGGTGATCTTACCAGTATAATCAGGCACGTAGTGGTTCGTTGCAACGCTGCAAGTATCATTTCAATCGTGATGGATGTGTACAGGAACATTTGGGACGCGGTGGAAAATGACGTTAGTTGTGTTTGCTACATGACGAGCTTGGGAACTGAACAGGGAATCCAATTGATTCGGGGTGAATGATTTCTATTCTTTCTACTTATTACATCGTACCATATTAGAAAACAACCATTCAGTTGCACAATGTCCAGTAAAAACAAGAGCTTGTGATAGTGAGTTTTGAAGTGTACGGAACTTGTGGGTCATGGCTGATGTGCTCCGCCTTAAAAGCGAAGGCGTAAATATACCTTACGTATATTTACGTTAAGGGAGTTATTACACTAATCCATGTCTATGCGTGTTAACGCAGCAAGGTGGATCCCGAGTCGTTCAGCGACCTTTGCAATGAATTGGTACATTTATACACTCCTTCAGAGAACTTCGTTGGGAGAGGACAGAATTTGGAGAAAGCACCCCAGGGTGCAGTCGCATGGCCTGTTCATCTCGAAATCATCGTTTGTTCTTTATCGTGCGAAGTACATAATACCGTCTCGCATGCCGGCCGTTGCTTGTTAGTAGCATGCTGTTTAAATGGGGAGGGTGCAGTATCGTGCAATGGTTGGCACTCTGTTCTCAAGTGGTTTGCAAGTACAAATCGAACTATCTACTTCCGAGTTTACCACGGAGTAGCAATGCATCGCACATGTACTGTGGTTCTGATTGCAGCTCGGCTTATCTAAGTCTAAAAGTGCCGCTTGCTAACCATGTTGTGGAACAAAACGCAAATTATACACTGCTCACTGTACGTAGTTCCATCAGTCGGACCTGTGCAGCCTGGTCGTGTTGGCGAGGCCGACTTAACGCACTGATCACACAGAGAGGTAAAAATGCAACGCACGCATGTCGCATACGCCCTTCGCAAAATAATAATTCCGGATAGTCCAGCGTGTTTAGAACCACAACGGAAGAGAGGAACTGCTCCCACCGCAGTGCGCTTGCGCATGCCAAACAAAAACGAACGTGCCACATTTATTGATGTATGCACTATACACAAACAAACACACACAAGCACACGTATACATCCATATATATATATGTATATATATATATATATATACATATATATATATATATATATATATATATATATATATATATATATATATATATAGAGAACAGTTCCCAGTTAGTTGGTATGTGAGAAATGACATATGACATAGGAGTCCATAAACAGCATGCTGCATAAGGGTATCTCCACTTAGGAGCTTCGTGGAGATGGCGAGATGGATGTCGTATTGCCATAGCACGCAGGAGACATTCGCCGTGGATGACCGGATAATATTGGCCCACCGCGCATCACAATAGGGATCACGCAAGGTGACTGCAGTTACCGTGCGTGACAAATACCACTGCCAGACAGGTCATCTGAGATGGCGAAGGGTGGCGGGCTGGAGGCGCGGGCCCCTCCGTAGCAAAATGCGGTTTTCTATCGAAATGCTGGCAAACAATAGTGTTAAGGCCTATTATAACTATCATGGTGAGCAGTCACTTCTGCAGCGAGTCACTTCAGTAAGTCAGTGGGCCACACTGAAATAAATTATTCGCATTTTTGCTACTAATTGCATGCTAAGCGGCTGCTTGAAACAACGCTGTTCCCTAAGATGCTAGTAACAAGCATATGGATGCCAGCAACAAGCACCATAAGACTATTCGGCTGGAAGGGGTAATTCTAACCTGCAGGTGCTAGACTGAAAGGATGAGGATGCTTGATCCCAGCAGCCATGAGTGTTATGCCAAGCAATCCAGAATAATACAACTGCTTATATCTAGCACTGTTACAGTTCGTGTTTTTTTTTGGCGGGAGTTTGAACGCTCTATGGCTGCTTACAGTTAGCAATTGGGTAGTTAAAATCAGCATCTTGGAAAAATGGTTGGAACATTAGCACCTTAATGCTGTTTAACGAAGCAACTGCCAACATTCGGCCATATTTGTTTGGGATACGATGGCGTGCGGGTCGGTGCAGTCGTGCGGAAGGATTGCAGTGAAGAAGAGAAGTCTCTCTGGGATCAAGAGAACCTCTGTATCCAGAATCACAACCCTGTCATAATCTGTACAAGGTGGGTGTGTCTTCACAGCAAATGTTTTTCCACATCCCTGGTATAAATCTAATTATGTCAGCATCTTGACAACCTCGCTGCATACACCCCTGATATTACTGGCGCGGTATGACTTACGCAGTTGATGCAGCCTTAGTTTGTTATTTGGGCTTTAGAGCGCTTCGACCAGAGTTGATCATTCGCGCCCGGCAGTTGATGCACCCTCAAGCAAGCTACAATAAACAAAGTACCTGAGCTTGACAACATATAATATCTGGCATGCTTAGCAAGACATATGCGGTATTGCTCTGTGGCAAGCAAGCTTAATTGTTATTTATTATTCAGCTATGGACACTGAAAAGCTGAGTGAGCTATGCCAATTGCAGCTTATTTTGTGGGCTAAAACATTCATTTCTCAGACAATGGTTTTTAGGCGGTTTAATTGTGCTGCTCAGAATTTATTAGCTGAAAGAAAGCCCCAGAACCTGGATTATCACCACAAATTGTTGCTACCAGATAAAACGAATGCATTAAAGGGATAAATCGCCTGTAAGCATCCTGTTCGCTGTAATATTTAACATCGGTATCGGAGGCTAACATGTAGCAAAGGAAGTCATCCGTCCGCATAGCACAAATACGGTAAGCCATCAGCTTACCGTATTTGTGCAACTTGATCGATCAAGTTGCAACGTGCAACTTGATCGCACGTTGCAATCAAGGAGACCAATTTTGGTTCAAGCACCCAATGGGTGCTAAGTATGCTAGCACCATAGGCGAACCGTACCCAGGAGGTGCTGATTTATGGCGTGAGAAAAACCAGCACCCTGGGGGTGCTAAAGCGCACGTACCCCATGGGTGCTCATTTAAAGCAACCTGCTACTAAATATAGCCCAATGAAGAGGTGCTAGTTATAAGCACCACGCTTATATTTAGCACTTGAAATTTTGCGATGCGATGCCAACTCCAGAAAGGTGCTTAATTCAAGCAGCTCTGTGATGCTAGAATTTGACATCTGGAAATAGCACCAAAGGGGTGCTAATCTTGTTTTACAGTGCATAGGAACTTGCTAGTCAAGTATCAGCTGCCCCAAACGCCAAGCGTCACACATCCGTAAGCATTAAGCGTTGGTGGGTTTCTAAGGACGGCGTCTTCAGTGAGTGACGAATTATAATCGAAGGATGGCATACTTCGCTCGCTTTCTGTATCGCTAGTTAAATTTGGCTTTGTGTATTTACTATTGAGCGCACTTGCGTACTACTGCTATTGGGCACTTATGTCCTGAAAATACACCAGACGTTTCTGGAATGGCAGCCTGCTGAAGGGAACTCCGCGGCTGTGGACTAATTTGGGCTGACTTGTGGTGGTCGGCTGATTGTGGTCGGCTGATTGTGGTTGGCTGATTGTGGTCGGCTGATTGTGGTTGGCTGATTGTGGTCGGCTGATTGTGGTTGGCTGATTGTGGTCGGCTGATTGTGGTTGGCTGATTGTGGTTGGCTGATTGTGGTTGGCTGATTGTGGTCGGCTGATTGTGGTCGGCTGATTGTGGTTGGCTGATTGTGGTCGGCTGATTGTGGTTGGCTGATTGTGGTCGGCTGATTGTGGTTGGCTGATTGTGGTTGGCTGATTGTGGTCGGCTGATTGTGATTGGCTGATTGTGGTCGGCTGATTGTGGTCGGCTGATTGTGGTCGGCTGATTGTGGTTGGCTGATTGTGGTCGGCTGATTGTGGTCGGCTGATTGCGGTCGGCTGATTGTGGTCGGCTGATTGTGGTTGGCTGATTGTGGTCGGCTGATTGTGATTGGCTGATTGGGGTCGGCTGATTAGGATTGGCTGATTGTGGTCGGCTGATTGTGGTCGGCTGATTGTGATTGGCTGATTGTGGTCGGCTGATTGTGATTAGCTGATTGTGGTCGGCTGATTGTGGTCGGCTGATTGTGGTCGGTTGATTGTGGTTGGCTGATTGTAGTCGGCTGATTGTGATTGGCTGATTGTGGTCGGCTGATTATGATTGGCTGATTGTGGTCGGCTGATTGTGGTCGGCTGATTGTGATTGGCTGATTGTGGTCGGCTGATTGTGATTGGCTGATTGTGGTCGGCTGATTATGATTGGCTGATTGTGGTCGGCTGATTGTGGTCGGCTGATTGTGATTGGCTGATTGTGGTCGGCTGATTGTGATTGGCTGATTGTGGTCGGCTGATTATGATTGGCTGATTGTGGTCGGCTGATTGTGGTCGGCTGATTGTGATTGGCTGATTGTGGTCGGCTGATTATGATTGGCTGATTGTGGTCGGCTGATTGTGGTTGGCTGATTGTGGTCGGCTGATTGTGATTGGCTGATTGTGGTCGGCTGATTGTGGTCGGCTGATTGTGGTCGGCTGATTGTGGTTGGCTGATTTGTGGTGGTCGGCTCTGTCCGGCAAAAAGAGCGGGAGTAGTGTGACCTAATGCGTTTTGTTATCACAACCGCATTCTTCACCAACTGGAAGGTCTACTAAGATCACACTACTAAGCTGGGTACTAAGATCACTGAGTAATGGGAGGGCACTCCTACCTACCTATTAACCCTGAGGGTCATTTTACCCCACCCCCTGACGTTTTCCGCGGATAGTGGGGAAATGGTGCGAGCCGGCGCGCCGAAATTTGGCATGCCTTTTCCCACATCCATTTGGCAGGTTGTGTGCAAATTTTGTGGTCAAGTCATCTACAGTCAACGAGTTAGTCAAGGTCAAGTGAGGCGACCTCCAAAACGTTCTACAGTCTCACGCTTTAACGGATAAGGATTTTTGAATGAAATTTTCAGCGTTTCCTTATCTTTAGAGATGCAACAAGCAACAGATGCATGGGAGGAATTTGTGATTTTTTCCGTTTTGATGACTTATTAGCGTTGCATATTTCCTCATGAGGGCTAAAATCGAAGATTCTGGCTAACGTAAACACTTTTTATGAGGGCAAGATGACTTAAAACATCTCGGTCTGTTCAACCGATTAGGAAAAAAATCAAAAATTGAAAACCTACAGTTTTGAAAACGTACATCATTAAAATGTTGGTTTTTGAGTGGGCAAGCATTTTGGGGCTATGGCTGATTTCGTCTTCCTTTCCTGATTCCAAATAACCTTTGTTTTTAATATCTATCATAGCTCCGCATCTAGCTCAGAAGATGTGCTTGAATAAAAACACTTCGGGAGAGGGTCGCATGGCCCCTTGCACCGGCGAAGGTTAACATTACACCGCTGTGGGGTCGCATACTCGGATGGTAACCGAAGTTTGTCTTGCAATTGTGGGATAGAAAAGTCCATTTTATGGAACGGGATAGACGTAATAGTGAACATGAATGTGCTTGATGGGGCCCAGTGCTCCTTTTGGTGCCACCGAATGCCTTTAGGGCAAGCCGAAGTCAAGCCATCACCAAATCAAAAATATTTGAGAGCAATCGACGGCATGTGAGGGCTCCACTTTTCATCCATGGATGTAGCAACGTCTTTGAAAACAGGGGAGGATATGAGCCTCGTTTCATGCATTCTTCAGCTACGAAAATGTGGTAGGTGTGCGTTTTGTCGAGGCATGACGGGTGTAGATTCTTCGATTATCCTCCCCCACAACACTCCAGGTAATACATTTGTGCATTCATTGCTAGAAATGGCCCTTCATGATCCTTATGGCTTGGATAGAATGGATGCTAGTCGCAGGCTTTGCCAACATCGCATTCAAGGTTTTGTTTAGCTTTTGGTCATGAAGGCAAGAAAAAAACGGTATATCAATGGCAATATTGTTTACATTTGTTTAATTGAAAACAGTGCAGCACTTAGCGAGGATAGAGAAACGAACAGACATCAAGGACGGCATCAGCGCACATTTCCATTTCAACCACTCAGGTAAACACAGACAGAATCTAATGGCCCAGACAATCACGACTATAGCCCTCCATTTCACAGCTCGCCCATTCCAGTCTCGAGAGGTAGATGGATGTAACTGCCACCAGAAAACCTGCTTCAGGGTAGGAGCGAGACAGAGCCGCTCCTGGTTATCCCCCAGAGCTTCTCACGGTTTCTTGCAATTCTCACTCCTCCATGATGCTTTCCGTGTAATATCTTTTCCTTCTGGATGGTCAAGGATCATCCCGAAGGAATGGCCAATGTCATAAGCCCAGGTGACCATCCAGAAGGAAAATATATCGAGAATGCTCCGCCGCACGTATTGCGCACGTATGCCTCCTTCCAGCTGGACGGTGTTTGTTTTCGTGTAGTCCCACGGTGGTGAATACGGAACACTCTCGGACGCGGTACATGAGTCTGTCCCTGGACAATGCGCAGTCGCTGGCAGTCGTCCGTAAACGTCATCAGCACAGACAACTCCTCGCACTGGGTGATGTCCAAGTGGTGCGTTCGCAGCTCGACCTCGCCCGGACGTTTCAGCAGGCACATCCGGCGTGTGGTCTGCGTTATTCATGACGTCCCGATGTGTGGTCGCTTTTCCTTCAGCTCTGGTTTTGTACACACCACCAGCCGGCCCTGCTGATGTGACCCTCAGCCAAGGTAGCGTCCGGAGCAGTATTGAGCACTGGTTCCGACGGCGGATTAATTGATGGAGCGTTGAGATAGGATTCAGTTTCTGCCTTGCCATATTAACTGACGTGCGCTGAGTTTATGAAATATTTCATGGGGACATGGACACTTTGGTGCGTGCATGCAATTATAGCATAACGGCAAGAGCTAGAAATACAAAATATGTCACTCCACAGCAGTTATTAAATTCCGTCTAGTCAAGTCGTTCCTTCTCGAGTATCAGGCATCGTCGAAAACACGTCGCTATGTAGGCTGCCAATAATAGGGCAGTCGTTGTTATATTTTAATCCGGGAGTATGCAGACACTTTGCGTGTCACCTGGGAAGTGTGGGATACAATGTGCTTGGTGGCGATGGGATTTGTCCTTGAAGTTTCTCAGTCCCCTGGTATACATTAACTTTTCCTGCACAAGCCACTTACACGGTTTTCCTAAGAACAATCACACTTCGCAGGCTGATCTGAGAAGGACGAATATATATATATATATATATATATATATATATATATATATATATATATATAATAATGCATGCACCTATTTCATGTTCGGCCTCTTGTATGGAGTGCCGTATTAAGTTGGTGGCCTCTTCTACCGGCGACTCGCACGTGCGCCTTCTATGCATCAGCCAGACGGTTACTTCCAAACAAGTCTCGGGGGCGGAGCATAGATCTACCGAAGTGGAAGCTCCGTGAAAATCCCATCGGCAGGAGGCATAGCCTGCTTGTGCTGCCACCTAGTGTTGGGAATAGTTGCAGCTCACGGACGGGGTTGTCGGGCGAAATAGAACTGAGTAATAAACGGAAATTCACAGAAAACAGTGGGATATGGACAGACTTTAACTTTTAGCTGCTGCTGTTATTTTCTGTATATATGCAAAGGCGTTTCGAAGTCCTTTCGACAATCACGGCGGGGGGATAAAGGCGAGGACAGCTGTGCCTACACTGCCCAGTATTGAGAGATTGTTAAAAACGTAGCACTGCCCCCCCCTCCCATTTTAGGGCATCTTTCCACCATGAGTGGATAATCCCATAGGACGTGCGTGGCGAATGCCATGCGATCTTGGGGAAATTTAAACCTTTATATCTATGACTTTATTATTGGCGTCGCCTCTCCTCCGGCATGTCCTCAGGAAGGGGGACGATGTAGGTTTTACGTTATTTTTTCCCACACTGAAAGTTCCTGATTAGTTGCTATCGCGTTAACCCTCGTTTGTCGGGAATGTGGTTTACAGTCGTATGTTCTACCAAACATTGACAGTCAGTGTGGTAACTCTCTCCTCGGTCACTGTTTTCGCAAGTAAATCAGATTCTTTTGACCTCAGGCAACGGATTACCCTTACGGCGTACTCATTATCAGCAGATACGACCTATTGATGATACTTCTGCCAGCGAATGAGTCAGTTTGGCATACCCATCGTCTGCGGCTATACCCCCGCAATTTACTATTGGTCAACGAGAAACATCGCGCATTGTCATTTGCCTGCGTGTAGACTCGGTTCCACTTATTCTGTTGGAGATTTACCATCACGCGGTGTCTTTCGCATGCTATCAGATGTGGTAAGACGATTCTAAGACAAATCTAGACCCCAAATTGTTCACAACGACCATCAGATTTTGAAGAAAAAATTGGTGCACACGGGTTATCGATGGCCCAGATAACGATTATGAGATGTTTAGTTGTCCAGGATAAAGGGGTCACGAGATACATGTCATGAAATATTGAAGTCAAGGAGAAAGCTGAAGTGACTCAGAAATAGAAACTAATCCTTATATTTTAATGATAGCAATTAGTTTACCAAACCTACATATCATTTCAAAGCGGGAGACCTATCCAAAGCAAGAAAAATGATTGTGGTCTTCTAAAGTTATCTTTTGACCTCGTGATCTCGTTACACTTCATTGACGTCGTGACCTTCTAATAAAGCTCATCCGAGGATAGTATTAACTTTATGGAATGGGCGACCAATCAGTGCCTATCTGATAACATTTTTTGTAAAGCCGAATTCATAGTGGACCTCAGATGTCAAATGTCATTGCCTGACATGAGCTCCAGAAAATGTTATTTTACGTGACTAGAAGCCTAGCAAGTATGGATGTTATTCAAAACCTAGTTGCCCATGGATCACGATGGTGATATTGTCCAGTACGTCAGAGGTAAAGCATCTCACATTACGTCAGTGCCTCAATATAGTGGAGTATTGTATTGTAGAAGTGGTCTCATTCTAGAGCCCCTTGCTGAGTGATCACAATTATATCATATTTAACTTCATCATAGGTCATGGCGCGGTGTCACATTTGATCAGCGATCTGCCCTTAAGTTGAAGCTTGATTTGTGCATTATGAAGGGCATGCCATATGGGTGTCGTTCAGGAACACATTGTTGGCAAATAACAACAATGCACGTGTCATGAAAGGTCCTAGGTCAGATTTGGATACTTTGTTTCATACTCTGTCACAGTGTACGGTGCGTTGCAGGATTTGGTCACGGTGTGGTCTTCTCGTGTCTCTGGGGCCTGTCGACACTTGGGCGACGCGTTATCTTTAATCGGTCGTCACTATTTTGTGACGTTTTCAGAAGTGTTGGTGGAAGCCGCTGCGACCGCACACGTCCGTAAACAGGAATTCAGCAGGGAAGTAGGTCAATTTTACGAGTCCGACAGCATTAGCATAGTGGGGCCATGGGAGACGGAATGTTATAACCGGACGAGATGCAGAAGGCACGAAATTTGCACCACCAAAGCGACTCCTTTTGTGAGATCTTGGTGAACTATGCAACTGCTTAAATTAGGAAGACAATGACAGACACGTCATCAGATTTCCAGCCCATGCGAGTCTGAGGCATCACCATTGGTGCTTCCAGACGACGAGCATATTTCCACGTTTAGTGATGCAACATCGCAGCTGACTCGTCACCACTGTATCGCCCATGAGCAATCGCAGTACTTTGAACAGTTCGTGACTCTCTGACAGTGAGGCGGTTGTGTTCGGCGATGTTCAGAAATCCGTTTCAACCGTCATCCAGGATGAGACCGAAAGTTTTCGTTGGAATTAAGTATTTTCTCACAGCTTGCACCCATATTGGATTCTTCTCTGAATGAGACTAAACACATGGCCCATTAGTTCGCACAAACACGTACACACACATACACACACACAACCACACACACACACACACACCAAGCTATCCTGTGATGGACTATGCTATCAGCTCTGCCGTTCTATCACCGTGCATTTCATCGAACGATGCAGAGAAGACAGATGCTGCTTAATTTCAGACGAAGGTTGATAATTCGATCGTGTTCATTGAGCGGGTTCTCAACTGATGGATTTCATTGAATATTAACCTTTATTTAATTCCATGCTATTATAATGAATTTGATAACTTTTCAAAGCCAGGCATTTATTTACCATCGTGAAAAAACTTTCACTTGGCTTTGCGTCCAAACGAATTGAAGAGCAGAGCGCACACCTCTGACCCGCGCAAAAAATATATCCCGGAAATAACTGTTTCTAAAAAAATTGCATGTGCAAAATAGGAGGTCGATCACCATAACGGTCTTTTGGAACTCAGCCTAGCCGGAATGCTTTCACAATACGTTCTCATTACACATTATGCACTAAAGTAGAGAATGAGCTGTGTGCAATCCAACAGGACCAAGGATAAAATCTTATGATTAAATCGACTTCGGAGACAGTATCTGCGACTATATCTTGGCTCCCACCAACCGCTAAAGTGAAAATGACTAACGACGAATGCAAGCGGAAGTGACGTCACCACTCCCCACCAGCTGTTCCCACAGATCTTTTTCTGGCGGCAGTATCTTCTGGCAGCAAAGTGTAGCACAATAGCATTCTCAGTTATATCCCACCAGGAGCAGTGCTGAGGTGGAGCAACAGATGGCGCTCCATGCTACTGCCTCCGACGACCGGAGTAGAACACTGACAAACACTCGAGGTCGACCTAATTGGAATGGATTGTCCAGGAGCCTCGTCGCTCGTGTTTGGCTGGGTAAAGTAATTCAATTATCGGACAGGGAGATGGGAATATGGTGTACGCATTCGCCGAACGCGCTATATACACATTTCGCAGTGAATATCCTGAATACTGTCAGACGCTGGGTACAGCATAAGGTGGTAGCATTCTGTTTTGCTTTCGGGCAGACCACTCTGGCGGGAAATTTCATTATTAAAGACATCAGTAAGATTATTTCCAGCCATGTGGCGATATATGCTTGACCTTTGCCGGCACTCAGTGTTTTGCTACTTTCGACAGAACAGGGCCTCTAATGCTTCGCAACCTAATTCTAGACATTCTAAGAAAGCAGCTTTTGGCAGCTTAGGGATGCATTTAAATACGGTGATATCCAACTTAGTAAGCAGGGATGCACTGAACAAGACCATCACTGTGCATGCCTGTGTTAACCTGTGTGCTGTAAATAATTTCGATGGATGGAAATGAAGCAGCTAGCCGACAGGGGATGTGGAGAGAGGCTTAACGTTCTGACCTGCCCTGACCCGATCATCTACGTTATTAACTAGCATACGTCAAAATGAGTAGAAGGCATGTTACTGGCGTTTCATGAGCTCAAACAGACTTTTTAAAGAAAGCCAAAATAACTTATGTTCAATGAGTTGTCATTTTGTATGGTGCACCACAAACTATCTGGATTTCGTTCGTGAGATGCCATAATCTGCGACCGACGGGGATATTTTTGCATCATCCCCATATATCTTTGTTTCTTTTATTTGTATGTGGGTGCATCCATACACACACACACACACACACACACACACACACACACACGCACCTACACACACACATACACACGCATGCATACACATGCATGCACACACATACATACACACATACACACACACATACACACACACACACACACACACACACACACACACACAAACACACACAGACACACACATGCATACACACCCATACACACACACACATACACATACACACAGTCACTCACACACACACACACACATACACACTCACACACACACACATACACACACATATATACACACACATACACACACACACACCATACACACACACATACACCCACACACATACATACACACGCACACACCCGTGCCCATGCACACACACTCATACACATACACACATATGTACACACACACACACGCACACACCCACCCACGCACACACCCACCCACACACACACACACACATACATATATACATACATACGTACATACATACATACACACATACGTACATGCATACATATATACATACATACACACATATACATACACACACAATACACACACATACACACACACACACACACAAACCCATTCATACACATATGTATTCCCCTGGTATTCAACAGACAGAGTGAATGCATAAGTCATTAGAATTTGCTCAAGAAGTATGTATTAATGTGATTTTTTAGAACAGTCTTAGAATTTGGTATCTCTGTATGCAGGAAATGTTTTGCTATGATAATATTCCAAAGCTTAGGTCCAAAACATTCAATGGTGAAGAGACGATGTTTTTTGTTTGAATAGCAGTGTTGGAAGTGTTTTTGTAACCTTGTGGAATATGGGGTATTCAGAGATTCCGTGAAAAGAGGTCTTATAGAATGAGGCAGCTGATAAATTAAATTCAAGGGTAACTTTTCACGCCGAAAATGATAAAGAGCATGTATTGATTCTGGTCTAAATTATGCATCAAAGGTTAAGGATATGAGGTCAGGTCACTCATCGTGCATATTTTACACAACGCCATCATATGCAGAATATTGTTGTTCCTCGCCAAGTGACAATTAAATTATGTTTCATTGCCGACTGAGTCGCATTGAAGGATCGGAGATGACCCGACATCGTGTGATCTGAACTTATTTGATCTGATTTCACATTTCCTTGCTATTACCTTCCAACCAGTGTACACTTAGGCGAAGGCAGAATAGGTAGTTTTATCACTATATGCATTGTCCAAGCGTGGCCTGATATCACGAGCGTCACGAGATTAGAAGCTGTACAATTTTCAAAGATGTTTCAGTATCATATTGATTCTTTTTGGAACATTTTTGTACCTAAAAGGTGATGTTCCGGGTATGCTGAAGCTTGAGCTCACTTGACCGGACCACGTGGCGTGACCTGATCTGACCTCAGGATTTTCGTGTGTCAATCAAATGCAAACATTTTACTAGGATGGTTATGTTGAAATATCCCTAAATATCGACGTTGATATCTTCCAGGTCAATCCCCAAAGTAAAGGCCATGTCACTGAGTTGACTTATGATGACCTTCAGCAACCTCAGGCCATTCATGAACAAATATGATGTGATATGAGCTCTAGACTTTATTAGCTAGCCAATGTCATCTCCCCTGTGTCTCTAACAAGCATAGTTCGGAGGTTGATTTTCCGGCCTGATTCTGACCCTACATGATCTATCCGATCCTGGCCCTATTCACTATGGCCAATATAAATACATTCATCTAGGTTAATTCTTGAAAGATCAGTGGCGAAAGAAAAAACTGTCTTTTTAACAATTTCCAAAAATTTATGTCGAGGCTTGTATATTGATTTAACACGCGCACTGTAGAGGAGGTGAAATCCGCCCTTCTCCCCCCGCCCCGATTTTTCGTAAATAGCTCCCGACTTTACCGGTCGATATACGCCATGTTTTGTGTACCTGCTTAGAAATGTCCGACGCGTTGCTTGAAAGAAGAAAAACGACAATCGGTCGAAAATCATTCGAGTTAGAGGCCGTTGAAGTCAAAACATTTTGTAGCGTCAGATTGATTGATTAATTATTTGGGCTTAGGAGCGCATCAACTGCTACTGGTTATGTAGCGCCCATAACTCGTTTTTTCACATTACGCTAGGCGGCAGGAGTCTATTTTCGTAGGGGATAGATTACGTCGAACTAAGCAGTCGATATATATCGATATATTTGACCTGTCTGGATGATCTCCGAATTGTCACCTAGAAACATCACAGTACGACCATTCGTAGCAATTGGAACCGATGTGACGTCTTCGTTCTACTCTGAAGTTGGGGCATGAAAACAGTATATGTCGAACTGTCATCGGTGAGCCACATCGGGAACAGCGTGGCTTCGCCTCCCTTCTCAATAGGTAACCGTGCGTTGCATACGTGTGCCTTATTCGCAAGCGTGCCAGAATCACCTCTTCTCCCCTGCATTTTCTAAGCGATGATGTCCATGGTACCAGAACTGGTTTGGTGGTCCGTAGTTTGTTTTAAATTTGGGAGTTCCAGCTTTCTTGCCACTTTCCTTGGAGGAAAGCATTTACACTTGCGTAGTAATCTCTGGCTTTGGGAGGGGGCAGAGTTCGAATCCTACGTGATTGCGCGGCACGCTTGGCGGCAGCATCAGCCAGCTCATTTCCCGTGATGCCGGTATGGCTCGGTACCCATCAGAGGATAATCGTCATATCCGCTCTACCCAATACTGTCGGTCGTGCTAGGAATTCTTGAGCAAAGTGGTTTGATGGTTGGAAAGACTGAAGGGCCCGAAGGCCACTCAAAGAGTCTGTTAAAATAAGATATAGGGTTTCATCTCCAACCTCAATAAAACATAGTGCCTTAATAATCGCAACCAACTCAGCAGTGTACACAGACGCGTGTGGTGGTAACGTAAAATATATCGTAGCTGTCCGACATACAAATGCACACCCAGTTCCATTGGCTGTCTTGGATCCGTCAGTGTACGTTCGAGAGTAGCAGCGATAAAATTATAGTAGTTCCAATGCTTCTGCTCTTAAAGGCTCTGGGACAGTATGTCCTTTCCCAGCAGTAGCGAGGGAGACATCAATTTCGGATGAGGCGAGTTCCCATGGTGGAATTTGCAAGCATTTCATCTTCGCCACGCCTTGTAGTGGGATTTGAGCCTCATGAAGTAGTGAGCGGATTCTGACGCAAAATGGTCGTAGTCTTTCACCTCTTTGCCCGTGGAAAGTCGACAATATACGGTGAAAAAAACGGATTTGTAGGTGGGGTGTGCGGGAAGCTGTCTTAGCTTTATTGCATACCGGAGGCTCAGCTTCTCGCGTCTGTTAGCCAACGATGCCTCATGGGCCTCTGCTAAAATACTCGCAGCTGGCGAAGTCCGAAATGCCCCTGTGGCGTTCCGCAATGCTGTGCGGTGTACTGTGTCGAGTTTCCGCTTGACTGAGCTACTGGCACCGACATATATAAATGACGCGTAATCTAACCAAACTACCATTTCCGGACAATAGCGACGACGTCGGCAGAAGTGGACGGCAACCGTTTTGGAGGTAGAAAATCGAACGCCGTTTACGCTCGTCCATTTTTCAAGACAGGCTACGGCCATCTGCAGCTGTCTCACCATGGATGGTAATCGCGCCGCACAGGACCAAATAGCCAAGTCATCCACGAAAAGTGACCTTCCTATACTTGGTGAGAGTCCGTTTGCAATGTCATTGATTAAAATTGCAAACAACGCAAGCTAAGTACGCTTCCCTGTGGGACACCATTATCCTGCGCAAAACGTGGAGATATATGGTTTCCGATGCAAACATGGAAGGTACGGTCACACAAGAAGTTTTTTTTTAATGCTCCCATAGCTCCGCGTACCCCGTGGTTCCACACTTTCCTAAGTATTCCGTGTCGCCACACAGTGTCGTAGGCAGCCTCTATATCGATAAAAAGTGCTCCCAGGTGGCTATTTTGCATGAAGTTCTGCCTTATTTATGTGTCTAGTCGTAAAACGTGATCTAGAGCGCTACGGTTTTTCCTGAACCCACACTGTGAGCCTGTGAGTATGCCTTCTTTCTCGATAAACTAACCAAGGCGAACGTTTATCATCCGTTCTATGAGTTTACAAAGGCATGATGTCAGAGAGATGGGACGATAATGTAGAGGATCACGGCTAGTCTTACCTGGCTTCACAACAGATGGCTTCTCGCCAAGAGGAGGGACAATGGCCGCCGAGCCATAATAAGTTGAAAGAGGCAAAAACGGAGATAAGAGCGCAGGGCGGAAGGCGCGCTAGCATGGCGTTGTGGATTCCATCAGGTCCCTTTGACATAGTCCGGAGTGATCCGATGGCGTAAGTTGGTTCTTTCATGGTAAAACGACGATTGTATGAATGGCGCACGGAGGTGGTAAAATCAACTGGCATCGACTCGCATACAGCTTTGGGCCGTAAGAACTTAGGGTGATCAGTGCTGCCTCTACTTCTTTGTGATAGAGCACGACCAATCTGACAGGCGACTTCCGCAGGGTGATTGATGTCCTGGTCAGCTATTTGCAACACAGGGAGGGGGACTGAGCAGCATGTACCGGCAATTATTTTTACTCGAGACCACACCTGTGACGAGGAGCTAGACTGATTCAGAGTAGTGATATATGCCCTCCATGATGCACGTTTGGCTTCTGAGATGGTACGACGAACCACTACTCTCGCCTTTCGAAACAAGATGAGATTAATGGTGGTACTGTTGTGATTAAATGTTTTGAATGCGCGGCGTCGTGCCCGAATGGCATCTCGACATTCAACAGTCCACCATGGCACAGGGGTTCGACGAGGGGATCCGGGCGTTTTCGGGATACACCCTGATGTTGCCTCCAAAAGCAGAGATGATAATCTATCTATTGAGTGTACTTCTTAGCCAGTTCGAGTGGATAATATGCCATTGAGTTGATCTTTGAATTTTGCACAATCAGCCTTGCGTAGGTTCCATCGCCACGGTCTTGAACCCAGAGTCATGTCTCTCCTCGATATGTCAGCCAGATTGGAAAATTGTCACTACCCATGGTGTCGTCAGATACCGACCAATCGAAATGTTGTGCCAGCTGTGGACTGCACAAACTCAAATCTAGCGCCGAGGTATGGCCGGTTGGCATCATAAAGTGGGTGCGAATGCCAGTGTTTAAGACGCATAAGAACTCATCCATGATAAAAGAGTGTAAAATGCGACCTCTCGTGTTCACATCATCACAACCCCACATCGTATGGTGGGGGTTAAAATCCCCTAAGAGTAAAAAAAGGTGTGGGCAATTGTAAAACTAACCGGACTAGCTCATCCCGGGTAAAACCAGTTCCAGGAGGCAGGTACATGGAGCAAACTGTTAACGATCTGCAACCAACGTCGATCCGAGCTGCCACTGCTGCCCGAACGGTGTTTAAGGTGACCTCCGTTGCTCTTACACTATGGTGGATCGCTACAATGACTCCGCCTTGCGCAACAGTGTCGGTCACCACATCCTTTCGAAAAATCGAGTACCCATGTATGTTAGATCGCGAATCGGGTAGGAGTTTCGTCTCTTGCAGACACCTAGTGACAGGGCAATGCTGATTTAATACTACCTGTATTTCCTGGGTTCTGCTTCTAAAACCTCTGCAGTACCATGGTAAAAAGGCTTGCATAGGAGATTGCTGTAAAGATGGATTAAAAGATATACGATGAGAGCGTCGCTTTAATGCGATTAATTCCTTGATGCGATGGACTAAGGTTGACTAGAGAAAAAGACAAGGAGTGGTTATGATAACACAAAACGCTCGTTTTAAAACTCTGGTTCCGTCGTCCGTCCGAGAGAGGGCGCCGCTGTTAACCCCGGGGTTATCTCTCTTCGGTCCCAGGGACTGGGTTCTGGGGCGGGAACGCGGTGACGCCTCACCCGGTGGAGGGCTCATTTGTGGAAAGCCTCTTTTCTGGGCCCCCAGCCGGGGAGGAGGCGGCGGAGGACCCATCTCGTTTCCTGACGGAGCCGGTCCCTCCACTCGCCGTCGCGGCGATGGGGTGGCCGGCCTTGCGGGTGGAGTTTTGTCAGCTCCTTGGTGGCCCTTCGCCCAGGCCCTCTCCATCTGAGCGAGCCGTGCTCGCTTGGTCTCCCGGGCACGCCTTTCGGCTTCCTGATAATTTAGGAACGCTTCGGAAATTTGGATTGGTCGGTGGGACGGCGAGGGGAGTGTGGAAGTAGAGGTTGATGGTGGAGGCGAGGTTCGGCTCACGGGAATGGGGCATGATTCAGGAAGGGAGGATGTGGATGTGAGGGATTTCAAGGTGGTAGTGGGGGTGGTGGAGGTTGAGGGTGAGGACTGCAGGTTGACGTAGGGAAGGGGAGGTTCAGGCAGGGAGGAGGTATAGAGGTAGTGGTGGGGCGAATGGGATGTGAAAGAAGGTTGGAGGGAGGATGGAGAGTGGGAGGTACGGATTTCTCGGTAGGTGATGCAGAAAATGAGGAGGGGCTCGGAATTGGCTGGAAAGGACCGAGGAGGCCTCTTGGAGCGTTGGGCCAAAGTCCATTCCCCACTCTCGGGGTTTGAACGGAAGGGGGCCTCAGATGTGCGAACGATGCATCCACTTGTGGGGGTTGGTACCTCAGTCGCCTCGGCATCGTGTTGGGTTGGCTGACCTTGTCTCGCGGTTAAAGTAAGGGGTACTCCAAAAGATCGAAGAAGAGCTGTAAGTTGTGCAATCAGCTCAGAGGCATTGTTGTGCTGTATGTGTTGTGGGTCTATTGGGGTAGTTTTAGTTGGCCGGCCAGTCAGCTTTGCTGCATAAGTAACTTTTGGATGGATTGTATCATACAAATTTCGAGCCTCTCGAAACGAAATATTTTGAGTACACTTGATTGAAATCATTTTTCTTTCTTTCTTATATGCAGTGCATGCCCTATCGAATGTGCTATGTACGATCTGACCCTCACCACAATTTATGCACCAAGGTGATTCAGTATTGCACTGATCAGTGGCGTGGTCCGATGATCCGCATCTTCCACATGCGGGACGGCCACGGCATAATTGAGTTGTATGACCATATCTCTGACATCTGAAACATCGCATGGGATTGGGGATAAACCTTCTGACCTTTACAATGATATACCCGACACGAACCGATTCAGGCAATTCCATCGGGCGGAACGTCAAGATGATATTGTCTGTGGGCTGCACATCCTGGCCCTTCCTCACTGTCAGTCTCCGCGCCTGAATGATTCCATCATTTGACAAACCATGAGTAATTTCAGCGTCACTAACACCTCCTAAGTCGAAACAGTTAATTACTCCTTTCGAGTGATTTTACGTCGTGTGAGTTTTCACAGTCGTGGGTATTGTTACCATCTGTCTGCCCTGCTGGCATCTGGCTAAGTATACAAATGTCATTTGCCATCAGCGCTCTTTTGGCCTCCTTCGTGCGCTCGAATTCCACTTCCAAACCACCATCTCTAAGTTTTTCACATCGCTTGATACGTCCGAAACGGTCACAGCCGTCTCGTCGCTGAAATGGGGAAAGAGAAGCCAGTTGCTTTGTCCCTTCTGCGGCTTGGAAGACAAGAATGTGAGCGGAGGAATCCCTAGTGGCTCCACCGTCCACAGATCGGTTCTTTGTTCGGTAATGGTTGGGTTCGTATTCCGGCCACTGTCACGTGGACCAGGGAGGGGTTTAGTGTTTTGGCTTGTCATGTGTTTGCTATTTGTGTTCGGCCCCGCGGACGTCCCACCACACTGGGGCCCTACTGGGGGGACGCCTGAGCCCCGCAAGCAGGAGGACTTCAGACGCCCGCGGAGTTATACGGGGCAGGCGGGGCCTTGGCCCGGCCGGGAGAGACTCACCACCCCGACCGGGATCCAGCACCGCCCACCCCTTGACCCCAGCCGGCCGGGCCGGCAGACACTGCGAAGAATCCCAGGTCCCCGGCCCGAGGCGACCAGCCACTTGACCCGTATGGGGCCCTACGGACCCGCCCGCCCCTCCGGGATATCGGGACCAAAGAGGCGTGTTGGTCCCCCGTCACAACTAGCACCGTGCGACGGGGGACCTCAACATCCAGGACTCCGTGAACCCCGGGGGGCGGGCCTAGGGGGCGCGGCTACCCCGATAAAACTGAGCGGACGGGTAGACCAGGGAAAGCTGGCCTATCTGCTCGTGACAAGGGAGGGGTTGGTGCTGCAGGGTTGAATGAAAGACATACATAGACATAGAAAGATGAAAGGTCGCTGGCACGGGGTGGATACTGGAATTTGAAGAGAGGGATGGACGATGGGGACTACATGAGTCCCCGAAAACACCTCAGTGTTTGCACACCTCTTATCGGGGCGGCTGTGTTACTCCGAGGGAGCGCCAGTTCCCTGGTCAGCCGAGTAACGAGGCTGACCCCACTGCGGGAGTCGTAGCGTCAGACCACAAAAATCGGCGCTGATGTGCTTCCCGTATATGAGCAAAAGGGAGGTGTTCATGGCAATACTAGCGACTTGTTTGGTGTATATTGTTATGCTATATTGTTTCAAGATCATGTTAGGTCACCGAGGTCAACTCAGGTCAAGTTCATGAAAGGTCAATGGAGCCAAACTTGTTCAACTGGAAGGTTATCATAAACGCAAATGACGGTCATGCAATTCATGTCATTTTTCATGTTACTCCCTACTGAAAACTTCTGTTTTTGTCATTGTAAACCTAAGCGTTTCCATACTTCATTCATGTACTTCAGCCCTTTCTTCGTAAAGCCGATTGCTCCGGGCCGCCCGCCGGTCCGATGGGCGGCCCGGTTCCGGTAACTGGAAACGGTAACTGACCCGATAAAGTGCTGATATATAGGTAACCTGAGGTCAAATGCCGGATCTATCATCTGTATTGCATCATTATTGATGTCCAAAACATCATTGATGCCCATCTTGGAGCATTTAAACACAATCGCAGCGATCCATAACCATGTCAAGCCAAGCCACGCACAACATGCCAAATATGGCATATGCGACCTCATTTGACCTTGAAGATATTGACCTAAGGTCATGAACTTTGCACAAAATAGAGGTCACCACCATACCAATCTACCCTGAAAATTTCGGTACTTTAGCTATAATAGGAGCCGATATCTTTTTTGTGTGGGGGGGGGGCGGGATCCGCCAACCCCCTCTCCAGTGTGCGTAATTTTCAGAGGCCCTCCAGGGTGCGTGTTAATATGACCACTAATAATCTCATTATCAGTTAAATGCAAATCTAAGGCATGCATCGGACTCTCCGTCAGCTAACCTGTGATAATTGACCTAAACTGACCTAACCACTAGCATGACCTAGTGTGGCTTTCAAGAGCCCCCTCCTCTTCCGGCCCGGCGTAGGTGGGTTTGCCGGCCGGCCTGGTGAAGGTAAACTAGGTGCCGAAAAGTGTGCAGAATTTGCATTAAGTATGACCTGTGTCCTTTATATCACCTGGGTGTCTACCTCACACACCTGGATCGCAACCTCACACACCGGCACCCACAACTATGTCACTACTTTTCCAATCTTCGCAGTGCGGAGGAAAACTTGAAGTTCTGATGTTTTTTTCTGAGGTTTATCTTGAATTACTATTTATAAATCTCTGAAACATTCTTTTCGCCCAAGCAATTAATGTCCGTGCAACTTCTCACCAAACTTTTTGTCGAGAGGTTTTCAAGGCCACTGACTTGGGAACGCCACATTTAGGTTCTGCTGTCCTCCCAACATGACTTTTAAACCCTCCTCGTTATATTCACTGCGAACTAATGCATACGAACATGTTGGAAGGTTGTGCAACACTGTGTAGATCATAGTATTACCACGGATAATAGTAAACGGATCGGAAACTCTCGGGCGGCACTTTGATGTTTGCTACCACCGACCGATACTAGCGACATCTATCGGACGATCGGATAACTAATCCTGGCTAGGGGATGCGAAGGACACCCCATCGAAAATGCTTGACGGGGTGGGGAAATATAGCTGTATCGGCCTTCTACCACGCGTCGTTTGAGAACAAAACTGCGCCTTCGGCGCCAGCCGGGGACGCATTCTCCAGTAGCCGCCATCCCTTGGGCCGCCGTATAGAACCATGAAGCTCGTGACCAACTAACCTGTGCCGACTAACTGAGGGAAGCGGAGTATCAGGAGAGCCGGCAGAAAACAAGGGGGAGCACCTGCCCCCTCCCCTCCAACCGTATATGCCTGGGACTCGTCTGGGACAGGCCAATTCCATCCCGATGCCCCCCCCCCCCAAGGGCTGCTGATTGGCCAAAGACCGATTGGCTGATTGGCCCTGGCAGTCACATTTACCCCTGAGGTATCTTCTTTAACAAACGAGGGGGCCCTGAGCAGGCATAGGAGCACATGATGAACATTGATTGGGCCGAGGGGCCCCGGAACAGCCATTGGAGCCCTCTGAGGCACTGTCAGGGGGCCCCTGCATGACCCCCTTGCAGCTGCCACGTCTCCCATGTTAACCCTCGCACGGCCGGGTGGGTGGGTAGCCATACCCCCCCCCCATGACGTTTCGTACCATAGCCAAAAACGGTCCGCACTAGAGCTCTGAAATTTACAGTACCTGATGCTACATCAATTTGACACATGCTCCAAAATTATCAGGTCAAGGTCCTGTCAGGTCAGTGACCTACTACGCTTTTAGTGGCAGCATGTCGGACCAAACTGCGGAAAATCTCACATATTGTGACAATATAGATACACGATCGATTAACAGATTGCATATCGTTTTCAATGACCTTTGCACACTTTGAAGCATACCTGACCATCATGACCCTAACAAGGTCATCATAGGCCACCAACCGATTTCACCTGAAACTTGACTTTGACCTTTGAAATCACATGACAAATTTCTCGCAAAAGCTATAAAATGGTTAGTACCATGCGTTTGATACATCTTTGGTGTGACGAATGCCAGGTGCAGGTCATCCTAGGTCAGTGACCTATACAGTACCGATAGCATGTGTGATAATATGGTAAACTAGTTTCATTTGCCTCTGGTTTATCAAATTCTGAACTGTCACCTCAGGTCATCATAGGTCAGGGAATAAATTGATCTACAAATCAGTTTTGGCCATGCAGTGGAATAATAATTGTGCACTATAGTTCTGGAAGTCTTAGTGCCTGCGCTACAAATTTGTTTTTTGTTTAACCTGATATGACCTCTTCGTTGACCTCGGATCGAAAAAAGGATTGAACGAATTCCTTCTTAGAATCACCCAATCTATCTGATGCCGTTATGTATATGGGGAGGGGTAGGTAACCTACCCCCCTCCCCGGCCGGGGGTAGGTAACCCCCCCCCCCTCCCCGGCCGGGCGAAGTTGGCGCGGAGCATCGGCCGTGCGAGGGTTATGGTCGTCGGCGGCGGGCTGCTAGTGGGTGAGGCAGTTAGATTAGGGGCCGCGACCCATCAAAATAACGACGCCATGCGAGTACTAGTTTTCAAATGTTCATTTTTGGGCACCCATAATGCGATTTTATTGAGAATTATTTTAATTTTAAACACAAGCTATTGACCCATCTTCATAAAAAAACTCTGAGAAGTTCTATAATATTTAATTCTTCTGAAATATGTAGCGACGGCAAACCGATGAGAAACGAATCAGACAATCACGGTAAACACAAATGAGGCGAGAGATGGATGATCTGTTGAAGAACATCCGATCACATATTGGTGTAGCACGATATTTTATGCCACCGACAAAAAAAAAACAGCGATACCGTACACGCATACATGGGCAGATAAAGCAGCCACCAGCCTCCAAAAGCCCCCGTCAAAGCTTTGAGAAGCGCTCGCACCAGCTGGTTGAGCCGCCCGTTGTGTGTGCTTATATTATGCATGTACTTCCGTAATAGACCGCAATGAAGAACAGAAAACATAACAGCTCGAAATATTTCCCACTACATGTCACCGGTGCAGAAGACCTTGAAGGCTTGTGGCATAACGTATCTAAATTATCCTATTTCTAGTGTGCTTATCACGATTTTGAAACAATTTCACCACGCTTTTCATATGAGACAATACCTTTGACAAACACATATGATGGCTCCATGACATGATTATTAACATTCTATACACGAAACACGGTCAACGGATCAGGCTACACGAGGCTTCAAACTAGATATGCACATTTAATACAGAACGCGGTCAACGGATCCGGCTACGGCCCACAGGCCGTCACAATGACGTGCCTTCTGTTCCGCTTGTTGGCACCCCTCCCCCCGACTGCAGCTGTCAGCCGTGCACACAGCCGGTGCAGAAGCATGCGGATGAACGTTTCCATCATTGAGCGGAGGCAGTTACTCCCGCACAGCTGCGCATGTAGCGCCTCGTACTCTGGCACTCCCGTGACATGTGCCGTCATGGTGGCCAGCACAAGCCTGACTCTCAAGGCACCCTCCGCACCACGTTGCGTTATCAGGTAGGCAGCGCACACTATACCATACAAGCCCTCTGTTGGAACCTTTAGGCTGCCCACATCGATTTCGTTCAGACCGGTGAAACTTTTGAGGCCGATCAGCGTCTCGCGGTCGCATGCTACATGTTTAGTGCCCTTCATCAGGGCCGTACCACACTGGTCACACTGGTGAACACCGTGACCTTTGTGTACCAGGTACCCACTGATGTAAGTCAAAACATTTTGTGTGATACTGTCAAATCGGTCGCCTGCGCTGACCTCAAGGGGTTGCAGAGCACCCTCACCGAATTCAACGAACGTCTCCGGGTAGGGGGTTTAGCGGAGTCCACAGCACACGACACTGAGTGTCAGTGCCGCCAAAAGGCAATCTGCATCCGCCTCGCAGTTGCCGTGTTTAGACTGCTGCAACGCGCTGTTAGACCGCGCTCTTACGGAAAGACGCATGACGGAACTGGGTGGGATCAGGCTTATAGTTGCCTGGCCGATTAGCCTGCCGCACAACACCGTACAAATCCTCACGAGCATCCTGGCGCAGGCGCCGAGTGGGGGGGGGGACAGACAGTCGGTCCTTCACGGTGCTCCACAGCAGCAGCACGGCGCTGATTGTCTGCTGCAGTCTCGGGGATGCTGTCAGCTCTTGGAGCAGAGCCTCCGGATCTTCCAGTTGGCGAACAACTCACTCATTTCCTCTGACAAGATCTGACGAATGGCTTGCGACGGTCTCGACTCCCGTTTGTTTCAGCCGTTCCGTTTTCGTCGATGTACGGCTGAAAGACGCCAAATCACCAAACGGTCCGGTATCTGTAAGCGTGACAGGGCGTCCGCCGCGTAATTATCGCGGCCGGGCAGATGGACCACGCGGACGTGGAAGTGGGTGGCCGCTGCAACAAAGAGCGACTGGCAGAAGAGAGACATGAGCCATGGGTCCCGGGACCACCCACGCTCCGATGCGCCGACCACGCCGGAGTTATCGCAGTGAAACGTGACCCGGAGCCCGGCCCACGACGGGCCCGAGGGAGGCATGCGGCCAGAATCGGGACCATTTCAAGTCAGGACATGCCCGGTGCGAGAAGAGGTACGCGGGACGGCCAACGCGCGTAGAACCACCCCTTGCCGCACGTGCCACCGAAACCCGCTCGCGATGCGTCCGCCAGCCGAAGCCGAGCAGCCACCACTGAGAAGGCCGGACGGGAAGCAAGCGGAAGGCATGCATGAGGCCGATGTTGGCCATTAGCGCCGCGCAGGGGCCGACCTCGAACAGGGCCGCAATGGCATCGTCCATCGTCGTATACTGCAGCGTGAACGAGTCCTTGTCGATGTAGTCGTGTACACGGCTACCGACCGGCTGCGACAGGTCTAAAATGATGCGGAGAGCCCCGTTGGGCTTGGGGCGGGCCCCAAGGGGATTGACGCGGAAGGGAGATAACGGTGGCAGAGCGAAGGGGCCCGCAGTGTGGCCCCGGGCGAGTTAGGCAGCAAGGGCATGAGACAGAGCCCCGGGGTCGTGAAGCGCCGACTGGTTGTTGGGGCGTGCGGAGCTGACGAGAGGGCCCGTGTACCCTATGTCCGCGCCCACGCGGAGGCGCGAGCAGACCGTCTCCAACGCTACCGGGTCGACGGCGGGAGCTGCGATTGCCGCGAGGGCTGCTGGGTCAACTGGCGAACTGAAGTAAGCGACAGAGAGCTCGGCTAGCGACACTGGAACGGGGACTCGCGGTAACGTGGCTGGCACAGATGAGCTAGTCGTGCTGGGGAAGCTCACCAGCTGGGGTACGGGCGGTAGTCTCTGTAAGCGTGCTGCGGGAAAGGCCGGGGAGGCTGACCTTGGTGGTGGGCGGCGGGGTGTCCCTCGCCGCACCGGGAACACGCGTGTCTGCGCCGGCAAGACTATGGTCAGGTGCACCGTCCCAAGTTGTATCGAATACAAATCTCGTTCTCCGGCCCGGGGGCCGCGGAGAAGTTTGGGTACGGCGCGTTATTAGCTTGGAGAGCGAGCCAGCCCAGCCGAGGGGGGGGGAGATTGGGGGCCGCCAAGGGCTGAGAGGCGCGCACGGCGTCGGTCAGGGAGGCGTCATCGTTGTAATCGCACGGGTACTGCGCCATGTGGGTGCGTGCGCGGATATCGATGGCCGTTGAGCTGGGCGGTGCCTAGCCCGTCCGCCCGACCCTGCAGCCAGTGCAGGTACGTAAGCCACTGCACGGCGAGGGAGGGGAACAAATATGCACGATGGGCGGCGATCGCCGTCACGCCGCGCACGTAGTTGGCCACGCAGGTGGGCGGGGCCCGGGCGCGGGCGGTCGTGTTGGCCCGGTAGATGTGCAGCTGGGGGTACAGGACGTCGTCCACGGCGACGACGTGGTCTCGCCTTTTCAGCTCGTCCAGTAGGGGGCGCCCTACGGTGGGGAGCTTGAGGAACCTCGGCGGATCCGGGCGGCCGGAGGTGAGTGGGACCAGGCTGAGGTCATCGACCTCGCAGGTTCCAGATGGGTCCGGGAGGTGCGATTGCCGCGCGTTGGAGGCGACGTCCGAGCAGTCCCGGGGTTCGTCGGAGACCGTGCTAGTGCCGCTACTACTTGTGGACGCATGTAGGGTGGATGACCCAGCGATGGAGCGACGCCGTGGAGCGACGGACCGTCCACGTGGGTGCGCGGCAGGAGCCACGGGCAGGGAGGGTGGGCCGGCGTCAGTTTGGCCAGCCCTAGACTGGGAGGCAGACTGGCGCCGTCGTGCCGCGGGCGGCGCGGTCGGTGACGCGCGGGGCCGTGCGGTGCGGATGATGGTTGCGGCTTTGGCTAGGGACCCTGGCGGCAGGGAACGTGTGTCAACTACTGGCGGTCGGCGTGGCATGGCCGCGGCCATACTTGATCCGGTCAGTGGGACCTGACGAATGGCGTCGGCGGACGTTCAGGCGCCAGGTGCATGAACGAACTGATCAGTGGGACCTCACCAATGGCGTCGGCGGACGGCCAGGCCCGGGGACATGATCTATCTGGTGAATGGGACTTTGTCGATGGCGTCGGCGGACGGCCAGGCCCAGGTGAATGATCTATCTGGTCAGTGGGGCCGTACCGATGGCGTCAGTGGGCAGCCAGGCCCCGGTGTATGAACTGGTCAGTGGAACCGTAAGTGATGTCTGCGGACAGCCAGGCGCAGGTAACGAATCTGGGCAGGGGGACCTGAACGCTGGCGTCGGCGGGCGCCCAGGACCAGGTGTCTGATCTGGTCAGTGGGACCGTAACTGTGTATGTGGACCGCCAGGTCCCGGTGCATGATCTGGTCAGCAGGGGCGGAACAGTGGTGTCAGCGGACAGCCAGGCCCAGTTAACTAAACCGGTCAGTGGGGCCTTACTGGTGGCGTCGGCGGACAGCCAAGCCCGTACACGATCTGGTCAGTGAGACCCGACCACTGGAGATAGTGGACAGCCGGGCCCTTACGTGGTTTAGTCCGTGAGGCCTGACCAGTGGCATCAGCAGACGATCAGACCCAGGTGCATGATTTCATCAGTGGGACCGTACCAGTGGCGTCAGCGGACGGCCAGACCCATACGTGATCTGATCAGTGGGACCTTGCCAGTGGCGTCAGCGGACGGCCAGACCCATACGTGATCTGGTCAGTGGGATCGTACCAGTGGCGTCAGCGGGCGGCCAGGCCCATACGTGATCTGGTCAGTGGGACCTTGCCAGTGGCGTCAGCGGACGGTCAGGCCTATACGTGATCTGGTCAGTGGGACCTTACCAGAGGCGACAGCATAGGCCAGGCCCACATGTGATCTGATCAGTGGGGCATTACCAGTGGCATCAGCAGACAGCCAGGCCGAGGTGCAAGATCTCATCAGTGGGACCTTACCAGTGGTGTCAGCAGACAGCCAGGCCCATGTGCATGATTGTCAGTGGGACCGTGCCAGTGGCGGCAGCGGACAGTTGGGCCCAAGTGTGATCTGGCCAGCGGGGCATGACCAGTTCGGTGGACAGCTAGGCCCAAGTAACTCGGGCGGTCGGGGGATCTGACCAGTGGCGTCAGTGGACAGCCAGGCCCACACGTGATCTGGTCGGTGGTGCCTTACCCGAGGCGACAGTGGGGCCGTACCAGAGGCGTCAGCGGACAGCCAGGCCGTACGTGATCCGGTGGTCCAGTCAGGGGGATGGTACCAGTGGTATCAGCTGATAGCCAGGCACAATTAACTAAACTGCCCAGTGGGACCCACCAGCGGCGTCTGAGGACGGCCAGGCCCCGGGGCACGATCTGGTCAGTGGGACCATGGCAGTGGCGTCGGCGGAAAGTCAGGTCCGGGCACATGAACTTGTCAGTGGGACCTTACCAGTGACATTAGCGGAAATCGAGGCCCATAGTGCATGAATTGGTCAGTGGGACCTGAGCCGTGGTGTCAGCGGACAGCCAGGCCGGTACAAGATGTGGGCGGTGGAACCTGAGCCGTGGTGTCAGCGGACAGCCAGGCCGGTACATGATGTGGTCGGTGGAACTTGAGCCGTGGTATCAGCGGACAGCCGGGCACCGGGGTGTGAACTGGTCGGTAGGACCTTCGCAGGGACGTCTCCCAGCAGTGCGGACCAGAGTATATATCAGTGGCGCCAATGTGCTTGTCACGTAACTGTGACGACCATCCATGGGCTAGGTCAGATCCATTCGTGGGTTAGTTACCCCGGTAGTTGCAGTTACCGGCGCGTAGGTTCTAAAGCGATGGGGGATGGCGGCTGACGTGGCGCGTGCGTGTGGGGGCGCCGGGAGGCGAAGCTCATACCTTTCGACTTGGTGGTGCCGGTTGGCGTTCTCTTTGGGCCCATGGCAGGTCACTAGGTGCGAAGGCGGGAGCTAGGTGGTCACTGCACGCGGGAAACCACTATCGTTCCTGCTCTGGCCGGATGTCCCTGTCGGAAGGCACTCGGCGGCAGCGGCAAGGGACGTTGCCAGATATCAAAACACAATTCAGCAGACGACTCCGCGCCTGGGCCGCCGGGGGCGGCACCTTACCGGCACCGAGTATAGATAGGAGTAGTTCGATGCCGCTAATGGTGGCAGGAACAGCCCGCCGCGTTGCTCGCCGCGCCCAGGGGCGGGCTGAGCGGTCACCACATGGCGGCTCGTAACAATGCTAATAACCATTGCCCTCACGGGAATATACTATTTCCGCACGATTAGAGAAGGGTCGTCTGTTGTGACACTTCTCCTTCAGGCTGCTGTTCAGTACGCCGAAGACGCCGTTGAGCTTCTGCAGGCCACCAGCGGTGACCTTGCTCTGCGGGTCTAGAAGCCCTGCCGAAAGAAATAATTAAAAATACAGGATAAAATTACAGGATAACATTATTACTGTGTAACGGCTCACATGATAGTAGTTCGTAAGAAAAATATTTACGAGGAAATTTATCGCATGACGAAGGGTCATAAGCAGCAATTCCTAGACAAAGACATCATATGACAACAGTTTGTAAGCTAAAGGTCGTAAGAAAAAGATACATGGCTTACAGTCGTAGGATAAATTTGCATGGAAGACATGTTAATAGTATTTAGCACAAGCCTGCAAGATGACCATCGTAGGTATGGAACAAAGGTTTGCATAGCAAAAACTCGTCCGCAAAAGATCGCGAGGGCAAGACGCGTGACAAACAACAAAGATAAAACCAAACCAATTATGTTGTTTTCCCATTTCGACACCAAAACACTCTGGGGCGTGTGCGTCATAACCCGATCGTAGAGTCAAAAACCATGATGTGCAAAAAGTTCAAGCGCAAACATTTATCCTAGAGGCGAACTTTTAACAGTGCAATTATGGCTGGTTAATTGAGTCATGCACTACACCCACTCCAACGCACTTACCAACGTCAGCATAGAGCAGCATGCCGCAGGCCACAGAGCGGCTGAGGACCTGCGTGGCGAATTTCACCTTCATTCTCTTGAAGGCGCCCAGCATGACATGCGCCTCCTTCAGCCTTGGTGCTGCGCGTACAGTGCGATGCCGATCCTGCGCGTAGAATGCCTTCACGTGATTCCAGCTCATCACACCTCCATCTACTTCTACATCATACGTAAACAGACAGTTTCTGAGGCACTTCATCAAGTGAGGCGGGTCAAACATGGCGGGGATTTTGTCGCCGTCGACTTCAAAGTATGAGTGCTCCACATCGGCCCCCAACCTTTTTGCATACAGCTCCTGGTTTGTGTTAGCCATATCGCAAAAAAGACCAACAACACAGAGTCCAGCCTCCTTTAGTTTTTGGACGCAGATCTTGAGATGTTGCTCCAGGACAGCAGCTGTTGTTGGCCCTGCACTGTAGGAGAAGCCTACTGGCTGCTTCCACTGGCCGCTGATGCCGCGAACCATGAAAGTGAGGGCGTGATCAGCAAGCCTCGTTGTCTTGCCAAAAGTGCCAAAGTCTTCTGTGCCCTCAACATAACTTTCACTCCTCAGGTAGGTCAGCTTTGATGACAATTGTATCTCGTCAAACATCAACATTATCATCTTGTCGGTAACTGGGACAGTCTTCAGCTGATGCCCCATTGCACTGATCAGCATATATTGGAATCCAGGCATTGTTTGGATGTGTTGGATCCTTTTCCGAAGCGCCCGAGAACTTGGTACGATGAGAATACGGCGGAGCTGCCTGCAGGCGCGTGGGCTCAGATAATTCACTGCGAGCCACTCCATCAGCGCGCTGTCGCCGTACCTACGACCGCGAGGCTGTCTACTTGCAAGCCCCACCTGCAGCTCGATGGACTGGTACACCTTTTGCGGCAGTGTGTCTTTGAGACACTTCAGAGCATCTTCCGTTGATTGTTCTTTTTTCGACTGAGGCTCTCCGTCTTTTTCTTCAGGTGTCGGATGCTGCGTCAGTACTTATTAATCACCGCTGCTTGTGATGCAACTCTTCCCTCCAGTTTCTCTTCCTGCCCGGCCCGTTCCTTCTCGGTCACATTCATCATTCTGGCACATTCATCTACCACTATGGTTGAAGTGGAGCCCAGTGGCAGCGCAATCTCATCACCAGTCTCGCTCTTCAGCTCATGTGCTGGCCTGGCAGATGTAGCTGTGACCTCACAAGGTTGCAAGGCGGCATCAGTTGCGCTCCCCAGGATGGCGCTCAGACCACCCCAGTCACAGGCTGGATCAAGGACCTCAGCATATTCTGAAACAGACAATGCAAATACTTAAAAGACACGAAAAACCTTTGTTCTGAGGAATGAGGTTGCCCCTCAAAAATCGTACAAGCATGTGAAGCGACTCGCAGCCCTGAACAAAAGGGCCCCTGCTGGTATTTAAATGGCCCCGTGCTGAAATGTAAACGAGGCCCAGTTAATTGTGAATTCGCCAAAGGAGCATTGCAGCTGCGCGGATAGCGCGGTGGCCACGGATTTTGGCCGGAAGAGGCCTCCGCGCGGTGCGCGGAGAGCCCATGCTGGAATGTAAAGCTACAAAAAAATTGCCTGGTACTGCCTGGTAGCTACTGCCTGGTGCCTGGTACTGCCTGGTAGCAGGATATTTTTGGCTCAGGTAATTGGGCATTCCGATGCATTTGGGAACACTGAGGAGCGAGGACAGGCCTTCTCGATTATATGTTAAAAGTATCCAGAAGTCAGGCAAAGGTTTTCGAAAATACAAATGTACGTGCAATGCCTAATAATTTAAAGCACACAACATGCATGTAGCTATGAGCTATCGACAGGTATTACTCATAATTTGCATCAAACGTGAAGATACGCAAACAACCAGAAGCCACACAGCTCACCTTTCTTACCCTCATGTTTCTGAACGATCCGGCGCCTCTTCAGAGTTACAGCTTTGCTGGATTTGGAACATCAAACAAAGTTGGCTCTGCGTTTCTCTTGAGCTGCTTGCTGTTGTAGTGAAACTGTGATGGCTCAAAATGGGTAGAGCACAACCTGATGTTTTTTATTGAGGTCGGTCCGGGTCCGGTGTTGTGGTGTGTCGGTCCGGGTCCGGTGTTGTGGTGTGTCGGTCCGGGTCCGGTGTTGTGGTGTGTCGGTCCGGGTCCGGTGTTGTGGTGTGTCGGTCCGGGTCCGGTGTTGTGGTGTGTCGGTCCGGGTCCGGTGTTGTGGTGTGTCGGTCCGGGTCCGGTGTTGTGGTGTGTCGGTCCGGGTCCGGTGTTGTGGTGTGTCGGTCCGGGTCCGGTGTTGTGGTGTGTCGGCCGGGCCCTGCGTTGTGGTGTGTCGGTCCGTGTTCGGTGAAGTGGTATGTTGATCTGGCTCCTATGCTGCGGTGTGTCAGTGTGGTTCCGTGCGTTAGTCCGACTCGATAGACTGCCTAACAGGCCGTGGGCCGGTTTGGTGTGTTGTCTCGGTCCCGTGTTGTCCCGGTTTTGTGTGTCGGCTCAGAGTGCTGTCCCGGTCCCTTGTGTAGACACGTGTTGTCTCGGACCCGTTTGTAAACACGGTGTATTGTCCCCGTCCCATGTGCAGACATGGTGTATTGTCCCCGTCCCATGTGCAAACACGGTGTACTGTCCACGTCCCATGTGCAGACATGTTGTATTGTCCTCGTCCCATGTGCAGACATGGTGTATTGTCCCCGTCCCATGTGCAGACACGGTGTATTGTCCCCGTCCCATGTGCAGACACAGTGCATTGTCCCCGTCCCATGTGCAGACACGGTGTATTGTCCCCGTCCCATGTGCAGACATGGTGTATTGTCCCTGTCCCATGTGCAGACACCGTGTATTGTCCCCGTCCCATGTGCAGACACAGTGTATTGTCCCCGTCCCATGTACAGACACAGTGTATTGTCCCCGTCCCATGTACAGACACAGTGTATTGTCCCCGTCCCATGTGCAGACACGGTGTATTGTCCCCGTCCCATGTGCAGACACGGTGTATTGTCCCCGTCCCATGTGCAGACACAGTGTATTGTCCCCGTCCCATGTACAGACACAGTGTATTGTCCCCGTCCCATGTACAGACACAGTGTATTGTCCCCGTCCCATGTGCAGACACCGTGTATTGTCCCCGTCCCATGTGCAGACACAGTGTATTGTCCCCGTCCCATGTACAGACACAGTGTATTGTCCCCGTCCCGCGTGTCGACCCGGTGCGCCATCTCGGTCCTGTTTGTCGGTCCGATTTGATGACCTGACTCAGTGAGCTCGAGGCCTGACAGAGGCAGCCGCTCCCATCTGGGGAAGGCCGGGTCGATAGGTGGCGGCAGCGGCACCTCGTCGGTGACCGACCGATCCCGTCGTCAGCCGACCGGGCCGTCGTCAGCCGACCGGGCCCGTCGTCAGCCGACCGGGCCCGTCGTCAGCCGACCGGGCCTGTCGTCAGCCGACCGGGCTGGTCGTCAGCCGACCGGGACTGCTGCCAGTCCGGTCACGCCGACCGGGCCGGTCGTCAGTCCGGTCACGCTCCCCGCCGGCCGGCCGCACGACCACCTCTCGAGCGGGCCGAACGGCGTACCGCCGCCAATCGTGCGTTGCGTCGTTAAAATGGTGGCCGTCGAGCCCCAATCAGCCTTGATGGTTGTTGAGATACGAGCCCATGCATACTTGGCAGGCAGCGATGAGGAATTAATGCCGGCGAGATGCATCGCAAGCTGTTTGGAGCAGCGTAACCGACGGTAACTTACGCTGAGTCGATTATCATTCATAACTTACGGCGGTTTTATTTGTGTTCACCGAGAGTTGAAAGCTGTCAATTGCCCAAGAGAATCCGAGTCTTAATTGTGTTCCAGTCTGTGGTAGGCTTGCGCTTTATCCGCGCTTTACCAATGTATTACTCCGCGCATTTGCTTCGTTTTCCGCGTGCATCAGATGGTGCCAATCTGAACTCTGAAGCCTATGCGGGTTGTGATTTGAGCTGACGCAAAACAAGCACAGCAAGCGTAAGGTGACCGGGATAGATGTGAGTGACGGTGCCTGTTATTTTTCAGCTTCAAGCTTGAACCTGAACTTGAGCTTGAGTTTGAATTTGAATTTCAACTTGAGCTGGAGCTGGAGCTAGAGCTTAATCTTGAGCTTGAGCTTCAGCTTCAGCTTGAACTCGAGCTTCATCCAATTTGCAGCCGCTGCGTAGCTCGAACGGCTTTGCTGCATTCCTCGGCGGCGCAGGTGTGACTTCATAGACCATGTAGTTTATTGGTGCCGTAAAATCAGAATGCATTTCCGACACTTCTCTGCATTGGGTCAGAGTAGAAATGCCTTTAATAAACCCCGTATCACTCTTTCATCAAAATATATCAACCTGCAGCAAATATCTTGGTGGAAGCTTTCCGATGTGGGAAATGTGGGAAATTCCCATGTGGTAAATGTCTATTCCAATGAAATAATGTGCTCTCATTTTTCCATTAAAGGCTATCCAGCGCCAACACTATCCCACTTATTTAGCGTTCGCTTATCCCTGGCGGGCTTCTGAATATTTTAATAATGCACTTAATGCCCATTGAACACCAAGACGGCTTCCGTGGAAGCGATCAGGATGTCGCACACCTCTGGGATCGATCATCTGCTGTCGCAACAAATAGATCCGCACCATCGACAGGGCGGCATTATTCAGCTCACGGTCGCGAGGCCAGTGGACGCGCCAACCGACGACCATCCAATATGGCCGCCTCCAGAGGAAACGTGGACCAACTCGGCGCGCCGTCCAACTTCCGATAGCTGGCGATGTGGAGAGCTGCCAGACTAACACTTTGGCGCATAATCTCCGCCAAAGTGTGCCGGAAGGCCAGCGATCCAGCGCGGCTCGATGTCACTCCGGCGGCGGCTGCTCCGTGCCAGGCCACCACAGGCCGACATCTGGCCACCACCGGCCGACATCTGGCCACTATCAGGCCACCACCGACCGACATCTGGCCACCACCAGGCCTCCATCGGCCTCCATCTGGCCACCACCAGGCCACCACCAGGCCACCACCAGGCCACCACCGGCCGACATCTGGCCACCACCAGGCCATCACCGGCCGACGTCTGGCCTCTCTCCGACCCTTTGTTCGCACTATTTGCAGGAGTGGAACGACTACAAGCTGGCATGGGATCCATCCGACTATGGAGGGGTGCAAACGCTGCACGTGCCTTCTGAACACATCTGGCTGCCGGACATCGTGCTGTACAACAAGTAAGTACACTGTGGCGTCCTGACCGATTCGACTGAACCGTCATCAGCATTAGTCACTAGCTGTCTGATTCTGGTCGCTTCAGTCAATATTAATTTTGCAGATGACGGAGGCTGGCTGTGAGTCATAAACTATTAGGATGACTAGCCCTAGTCTCATGCTGTTTAAGTAGCACCTTAATTCTCAGTATATCAAATTCCACAGTATTTTCCACGGGGAGGCTTCTCCAGCTGTTGTTTCTACCCATGGCCTTCTCAGACTTTTCTACGAAACGTCGCTATGCAAAGTGCACAAATAATGCCGTTTCTCGTGGTTAGGCGACTACTGAAAAGAAAGATAACACATACATTTCAGACTAGTATGCGCATGAATTTGAAACATTTAGTCAAGGAGATCTATTGCAAGGAAAGAAACGGATATGCACATACATTCAAACCTAGTATATGAATGTTTCTCAAAGGTACAGACCAGACTTTAAAAGGGATCGCAGAACAAGTTTATAACATACAACAATCCCACCACACGCTCCAACACACACATCTCGGGAAGTTGATGGCTCAGTTGATTCTTGATGCAGACGGTGACTCAGTTCACGGTGAAAACATGGCACAACGTGGAAGTAGATGCCACGAAGAGGTTTGTTGATTGAGTTTCATTCGAATATTTATCATGTGCACTGCACATCTACTGCTCATTGTTTTGATCAGGCCATCTTTGACCATGCATAGGATTATAATTTTGACATTGCTGGCGTGTAGAGCATTTCTTGAATGTTTTTTTTGGAGATGACCGAATGCCGTGACAGTTTTGATTTTCGCATCTCTGATGTGCTCATCAAATCTAAGTCGTACTGAACGCTGGGGATGGGGGTGGGGGTCTCTCCAATGTAGACCGACTCGCTTCCACGCATCCACGCATAACAAGTTCATCCTTCGTACAACGTTCCTTCTGTAGCAATGTCCTTTCAGTCCTTCCAACCAGATGCGACATTGGTTCCTCCTCTTTCCTCGGGGCAGGGTGGAGGAAAGTGGGCTGATCTCACAAGTCTACTTTCCAGGCTTAGACCCTGCTCCACGCTGTCCCGAAATTGATGTCCCTGTCATTTTATGATCCCACGGAGCTTCCGACGCGTCGCATCATCAATGTAGGGCAGAATGAGGGGAACACGGCGGTTGAAGTTGTTATTTTGTGACGTTCCGTAATAATAGCATGGGCTGTATAGGACTTTCGACTGATAGCTTTGATCAGCCGTGTGCCGACTATCTGAATAGTCTTTTACAGCCGTGCGCCGACTATCTGAATAGTCTCCTACAACCGTGTGCCGACTATCTGCATAGTCTCTTACAGCCGTGTGCCAACTAGTTTGGTTATATTAAAATAGGCACTTCGGCCTCCTCAGGCCATTTAGTGCCGTGGAAAAAAAAAATGTTATCCTGTAACAGTCAGTTTATAATTTATGGAGCAACTTGTTTTGTCGGAGAAAGATGAAAAGTAGTTTGATTAGAAAAGGGTGTTCATCTCCCAGTAGCGTGGGTAAAGACAATGGAATGTTGTGTGTTCGGCAGTAGTCGGTAAGTGTTTTTCGAGGGTCATGGTATTGTTGACAGTGTAGTAGTATATGTGGGACTGTAATATGAGTGTTACATGATGGGCATGAAGGCCGAGGTGAAGCAGAATAAATAAATCGATGTGTGAGGTAAGTATGTCCTATGCGGATGCGCGATAGGACCTTTTCTTCGAGACGGTTTATTTATATGATGTGGTCCAGGTGTCGACGCCAGGTTTGATGACGCGCAACTGTGCATGGTTTGTGTTTTGTGTCCAATTTTTAGTCCAAAAATGTTGAATGCTCTGTTGTATTGATGATTTAATGCCTTCGAAATGTGGTGGAATTTCTGTGATGTCTTGAAGGTGTAGTGATGCTTTTGCTAATTTGTCCGCTTCTTCGTGTCCTAGGATGCCGCAATGACTGGGCACCCACATGAAACGGACCTTCACGCCCATGTGATGAAGCGTTTGAAGTGTGTCATAAATGGAGATATGGCAATGGTGCGAAAAAGAAAGTGAAGAAAGTGATTGAAGGACAGATTTAGAGTCGGAACAAACGACGACGCTGCGCTTGGGGTGACAAAGGAAACGATTGCGGATATAACGGAGAGCAATAAGAATGGCATGTAATTCTGCAATGAAAATTGAGGTTCCGTCAGGTAAACGATGTTGCTTTTTGTATGTTCCCGCAAAAATGGCGTTTCCTGTGATGTTGGCTTCCTTGGATCCGTCAGTATAAACAAAAGGAACATGGCGAAATCGAGACCGAAACTGGTGGAATATTTGTTTGGCATATTCTGGACAAAGCTGTGATTTTGGAGTGGTGGTGAGATGAAAATGTGTCGTTCGGCCATCTGCCAGGGTGCTGTGGCTGGTGGAGAAAGATAAATAATCAGTGGAATAATGAAATGATGTTTTGCAGAAGATGTTTTGATCCGAGAAGCTATAGTGAGGCCAGTTCTTTTTTCGGCTGGACCGAGATAATCATGATGTATGTTTGGAAGAGCGTGCAAGGATGTGTGTGTAGGGTGGTTTTCGTGAAATTGAATTTTTGATGCATACCTGAGTGTCTGTTGCATTCGTCTGAGAGCTAATGGAGGGATTCCTGCTTCGGGTTTTAAAGAAATGATAGGTGAAGTAGTCATTGCACCGAGTGCGATACGGATAAATTTATTTTGAATGGTGTCTAAAAAAAATTAAGGAGGATGTGCTGGCACCGGCATATACTACGGATCCATATTCTATTATGGGTAGAATTAAAGATTTGTAGAGTAGTAGAAGTGTATGGCGGTCGGTCCCAGGTGATAAAGAAGTGATGCATCGAAATAAATTGAGTCGGTGAAAAAAATTATGGATGTGTTTGATGTGTTTATGCATTGAAAGCATGCGGTCTAAAATAAGACCAAGAAATTTAAATGAATTTACAAAAGGTACGTGGTTGTTCCCGAGGTGAAGCGGTGTGTTTGGGTTTGGGCAGGGTGTCGATTTACTAAATATCAGTGTTGAAAATTTTGGGGCCGAAAAAAATGAAACCATACTTCAGGGACCATTCGTGTATTCTGTCAAGTGTGTTTTGCAAGCGAATTAAACAATGGTCATAATTTCTGCCGGAGCACCAAATTGCGCTATCGTCTGCAAATAGTGAATATGATATATTGGCAGCCATGTCATCGAAAAGATCATTAAGGATAATGTTAAATAATACTGGTGAAAGACAACTTCCCTGTGGTAGGCCGTTCTGGAGACAATGTGGATCGGAAAGGGCTGTCCGGCACCTGATATGGAATCGACGAGAACCAGATAAAAACCTATTAAATAAGGTGCTAAATGCCCTTTTATACCGAGTTTTTGTATTTTTGAAGAATAATGCGAGTTTAAAAACCATATCATACTCAGACTCAGACTCAGACTGTTTATTGAACCATCCAATAAAGACATGGTTATTACGGCTCAAAGTCAAGAGTTAAAAACTGCATGCAGGTATAAAAGGCTAAAAGGTGAAACTAGCATACATGCCTATATGAAAAATGAGATGTTAAAAACAAAACCGTATACACACATGGGTCATATAGCATAAATCATTCCCTGCCGCCAACAATATGGCGCTTCAAAGCTCGGCCGAACCTCGACACAGGTAGCTCTCTGATCTCCGGAGGCAATGCATTGTGCAGTAAGGGAGCCCTGACCCGAAATCTGCGCCTGCCCATCTCGGTGCGCCACCGAGTGACATGGATGTCATCGCCTCGACGCGGTACCTCTCTCTCCCTCAGCTCACCCACCGTTCGAAACAAATCTGCCAGCTCTTCAGGGACTCCCTGCCTACGGATCTTATGGAGTGTGGTGAGTGTGTGGTAGCTGGCTAACTCATCCGCCCTCAGCCAGCCCAGTTCCTCTATCAGATCCGAGGCGTGATCGAATTTTTTGCGGCCGAAAATCATCTTAGCAGCGAAGTTGATAATTTTTTGTACCCGGTTGGTGTTTTCTTGGGTGGAGTTTCCATAAACCGAAATACAGTACCGGATCTGGGAGATGACCAGGGCTGTAACGAGGGTAGTGAGAATCTCGGACAGTAGGCTGTGCCTCACATGTGACAAACCAATGAGGGTGCCGAAACAACGGCCGGTGAGCTGGGTAACATGGGGCGTCCAGGACAGCGTGCGGTCAAAAATGACACCGAGGTTTTTGGCTTGAGAACAGGGGACGAGATTTTGATCACGGAATTTTACAGAAAAGTCGGGGATGTTGCGCAAATTTTGAGGTCCGCCCAAAAGAAGAAGTTGCGACTTGGCAGCGTTCACTTTTAGACCATTCGCGCGAAACCACTGATCAAGGCATTCCAGGACGCGCTCGAGACGGGCGATCAGGGGTGGGGTATCAGTGGTTGAAGTGGATATTAGATCCCGTTTTTTGCCGCTGACGAGTAAGGACGTGTCGTCTGCGAATTGAGTGACCTCTGCCTCTTCGACAAAGAGGCTGAGGTCATTGCTGAACACGCTGTACAGGAGCGGTCCCAAACAACTACCCTGGAACACACCGACGTTGTTGGGAAGCCGGGAAGATATTTTTGTGTTGCCTAAACGATCAGTAATTTTGACGCTCTGGGTGTGATCACTCAGGTAGGCCGAAAACCAGGATATTTCTATGCCGTGGATGCTTAATTTGGCGAGGAGCTTCTCATGGTTTATCACATCGAATGCCTTGCTGAGGTCGAGGAGACACAGAAGAGATACATCCCCACGGTCGTTGGCGGAAAGGATACGGTCGGATTGGGACAGGAGTGCGGTTTCGCAAGAGTGATTGGGACGGAAGCCGTGCTGGGTAGGGGAGAGGAGGCGATTGTAGGACAGGTAGCCGTAGAGCTGCTGGTGTACAGCACGCTCTACAATTTTAGCGATGGTGGGAACTATGGAAATTGGACGGAAAGAGGAAGCCAAGGATGAATCGCCTGATTTATAAACCGGAAAAACGAGGGAATGTTTCCAAGCGGGGGGGGAAGTCGCAGTTCGCAAGACAGGAATTGACCAGGTGAAGATATATATCTCCTAACACGTCGAGGGTCAGACGCACGATCCGCATGTAAATCCCGTCTGCTCCTGCGGAGGCAGAGCACCGCATCCCCAGGACCAGTAATTGAAAGTCCGCCAGTGAGAGGGGGAGGGGCTGAACGCGCAGGCACCCACACGGGGTAGCAAGCATGGTAGGTTGGGGGAACTACCCTGCGCGGCCACCTCCGCTGCTACACGGGGACCTACCCCCACAAAGTAAGTGTTGAGGTCATCTGGGGACGCGGTAGGGATGACGCGTTTGTCGAAATTGTTTCGACCAACTGCGGTGTCTATGCTTTTAAATACAGACCGCGCGCCACCCTCCTCTATTCTCCTGCTATACTCCTCTCGATTATCACGGAGAATCTCGCGTTTCACCGCTTTATTTAGGATGCTATAGCGGATTGAGCCATGTCCCACCTCTGTCAGGGCTTCCCTGCGCCGGGCCATAAGGGCTTTTGTAGTATCAGAGAGCTTGGGGGCGCTGGGGTTTCTGATTTTAACCGAGCGCAAGGGGGCGTGGGAGTCGAGTACCGGCATAAATTTCCCTAAAAATTGGTCCCACTTTTCGGAAACAGTTGGTGACAAATACACCCCACTCCAATCGATGGACACCAAATCGTGATGAAATGACTGGGTATCAATGCGGCGTAAACAGCGGGTCTGAACAGTAACTTTGGCCTGCCGCCACTTCGGCACAGATAAATAAGCACGTACAAATTTGTGAGGGCTAAAATGACAATGTTTCACACCGCAGCATCGGACCAGATCGTCATCATTGCACATCAGAACATCAAGAAGCGAACCGGTACGGTAAGTAGGAGCAGTGACATATTGTGAGAGATCAAAATCCGACAAAAATTCACATAGACGTTTCTTTGCATTATCATTGTTATCTTTGAGAAAATCACAGTTGAGATCACCCATAATGAGAACTCGGGAAGCAGGGTAGTCCATCAAAATTTGCTGGTACCGGCATTCTAAATCTGAAAAGTCCGCATTCAGGGCAGCCACGGCATGTCGCGGCCGGCGGTACCCGACCCCCACCACCAGACGGCGCCTCCCGTCAGGCCGTACGAGTGCCCAGTGCATCTCTAGTTGACTGTCGGGTGGCCGGGGCGCGGCAGAAAGCTGTATGGTGGTGACGTCAAAGCCGTCCCTGGCAACCAGCGCCACCCCACCGTAGCCGCTGCTGTCGGGTCGGTCGGTGCGGTACAAGGTGTAGCCAGGCAGCAGGACCAGTCGGGACTTGATAGATTTCTTCAAGAAAGTTTCACTAAGGCCGAAAAAATCGAAATTGAAATGATCCAGTTCATGTTGAAGAGAGAGACGTTTTGCGGCTGGTTTGATAGATTGAATGTTTAGAAATCCCACCAGAATGTTGGTGTTTGTCGGCTGTCTTCCCCACCTGACGCCGCCTCTGCTGCCACGGCGCCTCGACCCACGGCTACTACGTGTGCCCCTCTTCCGTCTCGTGTGCTGGGACCGTGCGTCAGCTGGCTGGACCGGCTCACGATCGCCGGGACGGGGCACAGATGCTTGGCCCGCACGCGGTGCTGGGATTCCAAGGTCACGCTGATTGAAGGGTGTCAGAGGCGATGTGTGCTGATACGGCTTGAGAGCGGGAGATGCAGCCAAGATAAATATCTTGGAAACAACAAGCAGAGTGACTAGCCTAATGAGGTCTCGATGAATAATTTGTTGGAGCACTTGCATGGTGATGGGTGGTTCCGGCTGCTGGCGAATGAGCACAATCCAGCGCAGGGGGCCAAGACAGAAGGCCGGAAACCGGAGGCTGGATACCAGAAGCCGGCAGAGGAGCAGAGAGCACCCTACAAGCGGCAGCAGGCAATCAAAGATAAAATATAAACAACAAGATTCACTCGCACACCAATCACTCAACTTTCACGCGGATAAAAGGCACCAGAGCGGGAGAGACACAGGCAGGCTGAGCACCGCAGCACCGCGACCGACCAGCGGCGCGGGGCGCGGGCAACTCGCGAAGCAAAGCGTATGATATAGCAAAGCGTATGATATAGCAAAGCTATAAGCAAAGCGTATGATATGCCCGCGCGGGGCGCGGGCATATCATACGCTTTGCTTATATCTAAAAATACTGCGACAGTGTGTTCATGATTTTGTAGCCTTGACGGATGTCTGTCTCTAACCGAATAAGATGATCTATGGTGCTGCGTTCTCGCCGAAAACCACATTAAAAGGGAGATATAAGAGAATTTGTTTCCAGGTGCCAGATACGTCTTTTGATAGCTATGCGTTCAAAAAGTTTTCCTAAACAACTGGTAAATGCAATGGGTCGAAAATTAGTGGGGTTACTATGGTCCTTGCCAGGTTTTGGGATGGGTATAATGAAAGATTCTTTCCAAGTTTCGGGGAAGGCATGAGTTGTCCACAGTGAATTTAATGTGTGCAAAATGCAATGTTTGGTGTGATCCGGTAAATGTCTGAAAATAAAAATAATGTAAGTTGTCGGGCCCTCCTGAAGTATTTCCGGCGGAGGAAATGGCTGCATCAAGTTCTGAAATTTGAAAAGGAGTATTATATATTTCTGTGTTATCAGAATAAAATTGTGCGGGATCGAGGTAAAAAGTGTGTAGTGCATTTTCTATGAAACCCGGTCTGTAGTTTTCGTCGGAGTTATGTTGGGCAATGGTATCCGCTGTGGTGTTTACTATTGATTGGGGTTCGGTAATGGTGATATTGTGAAGTTTGAGGGCCGGTAGTGATCTAAATGGGGATCGTCCGCTCAAACGGCGGATTAATCCCCATATTTTGCTTTACGGTGTGTCGAAAGTGCGTTGCTGAAGGTAATTTGCCCATGACCGGCGCCTAGCGTTACGTATAATGCAGCGTATTCTTGCACGTTCATGGTTCCGGTTGATTAAATTTTGCTGGTCGGGATGGCGTAAATATTTTATAAACGCTCGTTTTCTAGCGGCTATTGCTTGGGAAACTTCTATGAACCACCAGGGGACTGGGGTTCGTTTTGTGATAGGTTTTGTGAGTGGAATTGTTGCAGACGCTGCTTGTAAAAGTGTGTAGGTAATTAAATGAATGTTTTGTTCTGGATAAATGTCCGGGTTGTACTGTAACGACGAAAGCCCCTCAAATTTGGTTCAGTCGGCCTTCGAAAGTTTCCAGCGAGGAATACAACTTGGTGTGGTATCAGCAGTTGTTGAAATGGTCGGTACTAATTTAATGGGGTAATGATCGGTATCATAAATGTCTGTGTCTATTGCCCAATCAAAATCGTTGGCTAGGGCTGGAGAATAAATTGTTAAATCAATGGCAGTTTCTGTATTGTGACCGAGGTGGAAGAAATGTTGGCTCACCGGTGTTAAGTAATACTAAATTGTGTCTGTCTAAGATGTGTTCAACTATGCGTCCGCGAGTGTCTGGAAGTGTGCGTGTTCTATCCCACGCTGGGCTATGGGCGTTAAAATCGCCCAGTAAAATGAAAGGGTTTTTGAATTGCGCTGAGGTTTTCTAACTCTGTCAAAATGTTTGTGTTGTCTGTAGATGGTGGAATATATAATGAGCATACAAATATGTTCCTACCATGAAAACGCAAAGTACAAGCTACTGCTTGTAAAGGTGAATTGAGTGTAATTTGTGTATGTGTGTAATCATTGTTTATGTAAAGTGCTGTACCGCCACTGCGGTGTGTTTCACGGACCTCGTCGTGACATAGAGCGAGTAATTAAAGATGTTGAAATTATATGGATAGGTGGGTAAGAACCAGGTTTCGTGAAGTGCGATGAGAATGGGAATGAGTAAACTAAAGAATGCTTTCATTCCTGCCCATTTCGATATTAAGCTCCGGCAATTCCACTGTAAAAAAGCGACATAAGAAAGTTAAAAATTAATGTTTCTCGGCACCTTTCGGTGCATGGCGCAGCCACGATTGCAGTTCTGTCGGGCATGTGTGTTGGGTGCGGGCGGTCGAGGTGGACCCGCCCGATCCGTCCGGCCGACCAGTAAACCTGGAAAGGTCACGGCGGCCGGCCACTGCCGCAGGGGATGGCCGCCGGCTGGGTTGAGTTGGTCGGGTCACGCGGGCGCCGGCCGGCGTTGGACGAGCCGGACTTGGTCGGCGTCCCACCGAAGTGGAACTCATTTCCCCTGCAGCCGAATGGCTGCGGAGCCTGGCATTCCTTGTGACTTGAGTCTGTGGAGTCGGAGTGGTATGTGTGTTGGAAGCCAGGGTGTTTTGTGTCGGTGTGGTCAGTGATGTGAGTTTTTGTAGTGGAGCTAAGCCGGGAATCATGTCAGCTTGAATAGAAGTAGAGGTGGTGTTGACGCGATGGGTGTGGGGAACATTGGTGGCCGCCTGGGGGTAAGCTTTGGTAGACGGGGAGGTGGCCTCGACAGACCGTCGGGCCTGGGGGTACGAAACTCCGGTCGTGGCCTTGACAACACAGACCTCCCTCTCTTTGCGCCAAACTGGACAGAGGGGTGATGTGGTCAGGTGGTCGGATGTGTTGCAGTTGAGGCAGTGGGCTGGTTTGGAGCAGGTGGAGTCAGGATGAGGTGGTTCGCCGCACTTGGGGCAACGGGCTGGTTGGCGCCATGTTTTACTGCCATGGCCGAAGCGCTGACAGTTAAAACAGCGGAGAGAATTGGGAATGAAGACGCGGACTTGGTATCGAAGGTAGCCGGCCAGGAGGGTCTTGGGAAGAGTGGTAGAGTTGAACTAGGAGACTCGTGTCACGTTTCTGGCCATCTTTGAAGGATGTGATTCGGCGGACGTGGGTCACCCCTTCCGGCCTGAGCTCCGCTTGGATATCTGCTTCAGACATGAAACGGAGCTCCGGCGCGAAGACGGTGCCCTTGGTGGTGTTGCGGTTGGAGTGGAGTGAAATGGTTACGGATTTACCACAAAATGTGGTGGTGCGGAGAAGGGCTTTGGTTTGGGCTCTTGTTTGGGTTTTAATCACGAGGGTTCCGTTGGCAGGAGCTTCGATGTCTGGATTGGCTAAGGAGCAGATGGCGAGGAGTTGTTTGATTGGCCAGAAAACGTTGACACGACGAAAGGAGACGGACTCCTCGACAGGCTTTACCACGATGTATGATCCAGCACTGTCGAGGTATGGTTCGATAGGTTCAGGTTGGGAGGACGTGGTCTGGTTCGAGCGTGGGTCAGCGGCGTGGAGAGTGATGGTCTGGTCTGGATTGCGAGGCGAGGTCGTGGTCTTGGGACGAGCAGGGATCGGTGAGACACGGAGGGCTTCCATGACGTCATCCAAAGGAATATTCCGGCGCGGGTCATCAATGGTTGTATCAAGTGAGAGAGCATCAGGGGCCAAGTCCGTGTTCGTGCGATGGTCGTCGGGTGTGGTCAGAGACGGGAATTCCGAGTCATAGTCCGCTGGCGAGCATGAGTCGGTGTCCTTCTTGCGTTTTTTCCCCATCTCGGGAAAAAAAGTCCTACCTAATGTGATTTAAATACAGACAAAGGACACAGAAACTCAGGGAGAGGAAAAACGACGACGACGAAATCCGCGTGGGGTGACGGGTGTCACCCCACTAGAAAAAGAAAGGAGAAAAGAGCGTCGGGTGTCACCCCACGAAAATGAAAAATAAGAACCGCAATAACCAGCGGTCAGTCAGGCCAATCGGCAGGGCGGAGTATTCAGCGAGCTTCCGCAACGGTCAAGGCGTGCACGAATAGTACTGATACTCCTTGCGCCAACTATCTGAATAGTCTCTCATATGTGTGCAGGTTGTTCGGCCGCATCTTGTGTGCGTGTTAGAAACTCAGGCCCAATGACAGTTGGTGCGCACTTCATTGCTTTCCTTACATGTCCAGTGGATTATCTACTGGCTCTCTTCTGCCGTTCATGAACAATTCAATCCATGTGCAAGGCTGTATTTTTATGTGCATCATAAGCTATTCGGTTGAGCGTTTATCAACAAACTTCTTTGTGGCATCTACCTTCCTAGTGTCATGTTCTCTCTCTCTCTCTCTCTCTCTCTCTCTCTCTCTCTCTCTCTCTCTCTCTCTCTCTCTCTCTCTCTCTCTCTCTCTCTCTCTCTCTCTCTCTCTCTCTCTCTCTCTCTCTCTCTCTCTCTCTCTCTCTCTCTCTCTCTCTCTCTCTCTCTCTCTCTCTCTCTCTCTCTCTCTCTCTCTCTCTCTCTCTCTCTCTCTCTCTCTCTCTCTCTCTCTCTCTCTCTCTCTATCTCTCTCTCTCTCTCTCTCCTATCTCTATCTCACTCTCTCTATCTATATATCTATATCTATCTATCTATCTATATATATATATATATATATATATATATATATATATATATATATATATATATATATATATATATATACTCTCTCTCTCTCTATCTCTCTCTCTCTCTCTCTCTCTCTCTCTCTCTCTCTCTCTCTCTCTCTCTCTCTCTCTCTCTCTCTCTCTCTCTCTCTCTCTCTCTCTCTCTCTCTCTCTCTCTCTCTCTCTCTCTCTCTCTCTCTCTCTCTCTCTCTCTCTCTCTCTCTCTCTCTCTCTCTCTTTCATCATCGGTCGTGTTCATATGCACCTTGCGCAAGTTTGTCATGGTGGGGTGGTCACATTTGTGTACATAATTAATTTGTGAACGGACTACCATGCTTTAACTTGACCAGAATAAAAGAACTGTTGACGGTCCCCAGATGGGGCTGATAACGGTTCTCCTGAAAGCCATCTTTGACTACGCGCTCGAATTAGCCGTGATCTCGGTAATTCTTGTACTTCGCATACTGGTGGATTGTGGAAACAACAGCTGAAGAAGCTCCACGGGTGAAATATACTGCTGATTTTGATCTATTATGGATTCAGGTACTGTTTCAAGAGGATGGGACTCGTCATATTTTCCTAATAGTGTTTTTGCTAGCGTATATTCCCATAAATCACTTCAGTCGATAGCTGTTGTCTACACTTTACATTCTTGCAATGTCGCCGTAATATTTATTTAGCTTCCGGGACGACTTCCAGACTTAACATGGAGTCAGATGGAATTGATCCCCCGCCATCAAGTTTTTGGATCTTCACTACCAATGCATGCATTGGCCACCCCGTCCTAAAATAATAGTCGCAAAACGTCGTGAAGCATTCCTAGTACCAGATTGTCTTGTAGATAATTTTATTATTCCAGTAAATACAAGTGACCAAACCGGCTAGCATCATATAGCCGTAAAAGAACAATTGGAATACAACAGTGGGGGGCAGGGGCGTCGCCACTGAGGGGGGGCAGCGCCCCCACCCCCTGCCGTGGGCCTCCCCCACCCCTCCCTGAAATTTGATGAAGCCCCTATCCGGAAATGCACAGGAAAAAAGGTCAGCAAGGAGGCCTACGGGACAGAAGATCATGCTGTCAAAGAGGCCCAAGACTGGCAACGGGGCTCCCAGGAAATCTAATCAGGTCCCTATAGGAGACGTAGGACAGAGATTGGGAGGAGGCCCCCCAGGACGAAAAGGATGCCACCGAGACGGGAAAGAAGCCACCCAGGTTAGACGAGAAGGCTCCGGTGGGTGGCAGGATATTCTTAATTTGGAAAATCAGTCCCCAAGATCGAAGAGGAGGCCCCTACACTAGAGAAAAGGGGCGTATGATAGAAGAGATTTCTCCGGACTCAAGAGGGCCCCCAAAATGGGTAAGAAGGTCTCCGCAGGAATAAGAGAAGGTCACTGAGACCAGCCAGATGAGGCCATATTTTGGAGGATGAGTACCCTAGGAGAGAAGATTTAGGACTAGGATGCAAAAGCACCCTGCTGAGAGGATAATGAGGCCCCAAACACAGATGAGGAGGCCTCTAAGACGTGAGAGGAAGACCCTAATTTGAAGAAAAAAAGGAGAAAAAATAGTCATCTAGGAGAGGATAGCAGGACCCAATACGGGAAGGGAGGCCCCAGAAAATGAGAGGAGGCCCCAGAAAATGAGAGGAGGCCCAAAGACGGAAGAGAAAGCCAGTGAATATGAGATGAGGTTTCGGAGATGCAAAAGCGGGCCCCGAAACGGGCAAAGTTCCACCGAGATAGAAAAGGATGATCCAGAGACGTGGCAGGAGGCACCTAATTCGGAAGAGGACGACACAAGATTGGAAATGAGACCCCATGATGAACGAGGAGGCCCATAAAATAGGAGAGAAAGGCCATTGGATGAGAGAGAGGCCGCTCCCAGGCGGGAAAGAAGGCTCCAAGACGGGTAAGAAGGTCCACTGGAAGTGACAAAGCCACCGATATAGGAAAGGTTGCCTGTAACTTGGAAGAGGAGGCACCTGGGAGAGAACAGGAGTCCACCAGAAGATAAGAGGCCACCCTTAAGATGGGCGAAAATCGAATAGCAGGAGAGCAGGAGGCCCCCAAGACGTGAGAGGAGGCCCCCAATTTGAAAAAAAGAAGGTCTCTCTGAAAGAGAAAAGGAGGCCCCTGCCGGACTCGAGAGGAGTTCCTCTAGACTGAGTAGGAGGTCTCCAGGACCGAATGAGACCCCGAAGACCGGAAGGAGTTCCCAGGAAATGAGAGGAGGCCCTTAAGATGGAAGTGGTAGCAGGTATGGAAGAAGATGAGGTTTACAAAATTGAAGAACCCTCAAGACGGACAATAGACAATGGAAGAGGACAATGGAAGGGCTTTGCCAGGACAATGGAAGAGGCCCACGAGGCGTGGCAGGAGGCCCCTAAATTGGCAGAGAATGCCCCTGGAACATGAGAGGAAGCCCCATGCCATGTTAAAGGAGCCACATGCTGTATGAGGAGGCCCTCCAAGACGGGAGAGGAGGACCATGGAATATAGAGGAGGGTAGGGCACACGAGGAGACATCCAAAACTGGCAAAGAGGCTCCAGGAAATTAGACGATACCCCTAAGATGCGAGAGGAGGCCTATAATTTTCAAGAAGAAGCCCTTAAGAAATAGTAGTCGTGCCGGGTGCTTGAAATTCACGATATGGGTCCCAAAAGATCCGGCCGGGGTCCCTGAAAATCACGCTGAGCCTGGGGGTACCAAAACGTCACCTCCGGACAATGAAAATCACGCTAGGGGCACGACAGGTCGTACCGTGCACCAACAGTCTCATTGGGGCCAAAACAAGTGAAGTCGGGGCAACGAAAAACAATCCGAACATGGATAATCACTCTGGGGCCTCAACAATGACGACAAAATCCCCAAAACGTATTGGACCGCCAAAAAGTGTCGATGCCACAAAACTCGCGCTTGGGATCCAATTAAATGACGTCGGACGTCGGAACATTGGACTAAAAAAAGTCGCGTCGCAGCCCTTGAAAATCACACTGGGTGCCCAAAAGGTCGCGACGGGGCCCCAAAAGTTCCAGCTACCCCCTAAAATCAATTCTTAACCGGAATGTCACTCTGCGGCCTCAAAAATCGGGTCAAAGTCCCCCAAAAACCCGTTGGGCCCCGGAAAAAAACGTGTCAGGGCACCAAAAAAAAAATAACACCGGGAGACAGAAGAATCATACCGCGACCTCAAAATATCGCACAAGGACCAAAAATAGAACTCGATGTCCAAAACGTTCACACCAAGACTCGATCAAATCGACCCCAGCACCGGAAAGTTAAGAACAGGTACGGAAAAAAGATTACCCGGAGGGCTTTTCTACTCCGAAAGGTGCAATCGGCTGGGAAAAACACTCCTTCAGAGGCCGCAGTAGCAAATCAAAGGGGCAAATGCCCCCTCCCTCCTGAGAGGGACAAGCTCCCAAGAATCGTGCCGTGGCCCCCATAAGTCGCGCTGGGGTCACCAAAATTCGCCAGAATTCTGGTTTGTCCACCAGAATTCGCGCATGGGGCTCCAAATAAATACGGCGGACCCCAGAAAACTTGCTCCGAGGCCCGACAATTTGCAACAGGAACCGCTAAAATCGCGTTGGGGCCACAGCTAAGTATTACGCGCCCCGCAAACTCGAACCGGTCCACCCAAATATCGCGCTCAGGACCCACAATTCCCATCGGTAGTCACAAAAACTTAGTCTAGGCATCAAAAATTAACGTCGGGTTTCCAAAAATTCACGTCGGGGTTCCAAAAATTGGCGTCTAGGACCCCACATAAGCACAGTGTGACCTCAAAAACCGCATCGGTATCCGAAAGAAATCAAGCCGGAGCCCTCCAAAATAAAGAGGGATTCAACAAAATTAATGTACAGGTCAGGAAAATGGCTCTGGAGCAGCGAATATGGCACCAGATGTCTTCACAAATCGTGTACGGTCCCGAAAAACATACCAGAGCTCGAAAAAATCGAGGTGGGACACAAAAACATGGCGCCAGGGGCTCGAGAAATCAGGCCAGGATTCGGATTTTAAGAAACCAAATCAGAAAAGATCCACAAAAATCGCGTTGAGCCCTGAAAACTGGCGTTGGGTCCCCAGAATCACGTGCCTGGGCGTGATGAGTCGCGCTCGGACCCAGAAACATCGCACCGAAGCCCCAAAATTGTACTGGGGCCCCACAAATGTGCGTCAGAAGCCTCAAATAAACAGCGGGACCCTAAGAGCATAACGGAGGCCGAAAATGCACCTGCCCCACCCCCTCCCCGAAAGCGCACAGAATCCCGCAAAAAGCGGAAGGGCCTTAAAACATGCGTTGCAGCCCTACATAAACATACCGGGAGCTCTAAAAAATACACCAGAAGCTCTCAAGGCACACAGGGGCCATGAGACCGCACAAGGACCTGAAAAAGAGGCCGAGGCCGCAAAAACCAACATGGTTCCAAAACGAACGAAAAGACCGGGCACTAAATAAACACATCGGGATCTTCGAAAACGCCCCGACACCTAAAAAATAATCGGTGCACAAAAAAGCACAAACAAGCTAAAACGAGCAGGGGTTTCGAAAATGTGTTGGGCCACTAACAAAAAAGGATTGAAGCCCTAAGATACATCCGTAGACTAAGAAAGACGGAACGGGTTCAAAAAAGAACAGTGAGACACGGCCTCGGTTCCGTAGCCAATCTGGGATCATATATATTCAGATATATGAGGTGCATCAAAGCTCAGCGGGTATCCGCATTTCTTAACCACCATAAAAGGTGGGAAGTAGGGAACTAATGATCGAATTTAATTAATCGAATTTTCGCAGCGAACGCCCATACGAAGCATTCCATCACGTCAAATATGGCGCAAGTCTATCAAGTGGCAGCAATTAGCAAAACGTAGGAGCCCTAGCAGAAAACGTAGCATTGCACGAAATGTGGCGAATGCGCCGAATGCGCAAGATGGGTGTGCACGTGCACGAACGTTGGCATCGTGGCGACCTATGAATTGGAATGCCTGAAATTAGGAAATTTTACAAGTCAAAGGTGTAAAATGTGTAAGATGTGTATGTTAAAAGTCGCTGTCACCCCCAGTGGTTTTATAAATATCTTAGCAATACATATTGTACTTTTAAAAAGATAGCATTAAGCCATGATGATACTGAAAGGAACTGAAGTCGTTGTTCGGGTCTTGTAATGCGAGTATTGTGGTGTGTGTTTAGACTGTTACTCGGCTTCCATTTATATCCATCCATCCATTGACATCTCATAACGAAACTGACATCGCAGCAGTGACAACATATGGCATGACACGCGCTTCCTTCCAAACAGTCCCGCCATACGACAGCAATCGGCTCCTCGGCGAAAGGATTGCTTCACATTTTCGTCTTTCGCCGCGAGTCTCCAATGCGTCGGCGCCGCACACAAACGGCCCGGGCGCTGCCCATACAATCTCACCGTTCAATTTCGCGGCGGTCGTTCTGGGCGCCAGTCTGCGGCAACACATTTAGTCTGACCGGCGTGCCATCATCTTTGGCAGCGAGGCAGCTCGGAGCCGCGAGTACCGCCGGGACCACAGCAGGCCCGGGCGGTGACCGTGATCACGGGTCACGGGTCACGGGTTACGGGCCACGGGCCACGGATCACAGGTCACGGGTCACGTGCGCGGGTCGGGTCACACCAGACGGCGGATCGCCGGGTCCTGCACGGTGTGCACGCGCACAGTCACGGATCCAACACGGTCCCGTCCGCCTGGCGACGCCAGCCATCAGTCACATGACCTCCCTGGTCACGTCCAGAAGGTCACCTCCAGGGTTCTGATGGATTGCTGATAGGTTTGGATTTGCGATTCGAACTCCTGCATTCGAAGGAGGCAATTTCCCAGATAGAGGAGTTATGCCCAATGGCCGAACTTATCTAACCAGGAGGCATACACAGTCATTACCAGGCAGCTTCACATTTCCAGAATTTGGAGTGCTTTATTTTGGTGTGCAATGCATGAGTACTGTAACCAAAACAAAAGCTGAGTTACATAAAATTCAACCTAAGTTGTTGTACTGTCTTGAAGCATCTATATTTAACCGAACGTCAGCGTGGCAACTTAATGGCCCCGAACAAGAGCAACTCGGGAGCGGTCACGGCCCGACCGCGCGCCGCGGGACCCACATAAGAGTGCCCGCCAAGCCCGCGCCGCCGCTCTGGCGGTGTCACTCGGTACCACCCCTTGTTCCAAGTGCTGTGGCCGCTACCTAGATGTCGCCACTGTACCACACAACACAACAGTTTTTTTTTGTCTGCATAAGCTTAGCATTCAGTGATTGTCTTCCACTGAAATGGAAACCGGAGAGGAATTGGAAACTGAAGAGGAAAATAATTTGGGGGATATTATGAAAGAATGAGGAGTACAGCTAAACATTTCATCAAACAGTACAAATCGTCCGCCTCCAAAAATGACGAAGGCGAAGACGATACCCTGCAGAATATAACTTCTTAGATGACAAAACATCCAGGAAAGAGTTGTTTTTACAACCTTGTAATCTCGTGAGTGCCGTCCCGAAGTCCGGGCATATCTCAGCTTCGTCTCACGCCCACACTTCTTCCAGGTACATCCTCGGGAATGTGAAGCACCTGCCACTACTGGTTCCGCGCTGGTCATTGCACTGGGGCACAATGCAATAAGGCATCTATGATTCTGTGCTAGAATGCAGCTATGTTAATATGCTAGAAGGCATCCATGTTAATATGTTACCATGCATCTATGCAATGCATGTTGAATAAATCATCTACTTGGACATGATAAATTTGCGGGAGGATTGCGCACCTGCAGATACAATAAATACAACGCCAGAGTAACAATGACGTGAAACGCTAAGCTAAGTTGCGCCAGGGACTCGTGGCAAAAGCACCATTTACTTTATTTTCTTGATGAGTTTCAAGCGTTCCGGATGAAAAAAATGAAAGGAATGCAACGCTTAGGACACAGTCAGAAAAACAGCAATCAATTCTGAATCCGGATCAGTAGAAACATGTTCAATTATAGTATCAGTATTTATGTACGGGGCTACAGTGAAAACTTCGTTTCGGCTCCATGCAAAGTCCATGGGTTTTCGCCTAGTCATACCCGGGTATAATCGCCATCAGCTGCTGCGGACCTCGTTGCCCTCCCATGGTCACACCGAGCCATGTATTAAGTCGGCACACCCCACTAGTCACGGATGCTTAGTGATGTCGAGTGGATTGGTTAGCATTATGAAAGTAACACGTTAATACAAATAGACTTTTGCTCATATTAGGTCGGGAAAGTCGAAAGAATATGTAATACACATATAGTTCGGCCCCGGACCTTCCTCCGGGATACACAGTTTTCGCAGAGCGCAGAATTTCGTGACATAATATGTGCAAGAGGCTATTTGTATTCATATTTGAAACACGAAGGTACTTGAATTGCGAGGAGGCTTGCAGTTGTGAGTCATAAGATCAATACGAAAATAAATTAACTAAGGATTCCACGAAGTTAATTCGTACACAAAGCACCCAAGTTCAGATCGCATGTCGATTCATATTCCAGTGTAATCCGAACGTAAACGCAACATACACCACTTTAAATCATGACACACGCCCTACTTCAATTAATCCACAAAACCTTCATGCACCACATTGAACTTACTGATGACGATGATTGGTGACGATGTGTGTGTGGGGGGATGATGATTGGTGACGATGTGTGTGGGGGGGGATGATGATTGGTGACGATGTGTGTGGGGGGGGGGGATTGATGATTGGTGACGATGTGTGTGTGTGGGGGGGGGGATGTGTGTATATAGATATATGACCCAGGAGATATAGATATATTCCTGGGTTTGAATGAGTTTGCAGTGTTTCTGGCAGTGTGGCCGTATGCCAGCACTACTCAGTCTGTCGCCGATGGCGGTGTCGGCAGCCCGCAGGGCAGCTGGACTCGCCCGGCCCAGACTCGCCGCCAGTCGAGTCGGCTCGGCGCCGCCGCGGTAATCCGTTCGATGGCGCCACTCGCCGCAGCCGCTGACTTTCTTGAGTGTCGCGGCTTAAGGCGGATCTTCGATCGTCCAGGCCGACACGCCAAGTGTGGAGGCTGACCCGTAATGAGCTTCCCCGCCCCTAAATGCGGCACGAAAAATGGCAGGCCGGGAGCTTTACTTGATTAGGCAGCCTAGAGTCGATTTATACAAGTGCTCGGTTGGCAGCAGCAAGGTGCTGCGCTTGAACCTCGGTGGTAGCTGGAAATGGTCAGCTTTGCGACCGTTCACTGTTGTAAGAGCTAACCTTTAACACCTTAAAGTGGAGGGACGCCCGCATGAGCAAGAAGGTGCTGTCGCTCCACTTGGCTAAACTTCGCAAAGCAAAAAGCTTTGCATTTTGTCAATGCATGTTTCACCAATACTTAACAGGCCGGTTCAAAGATATCTCATCATATTCCTACCGTCCTGTGTAATTATCAGTTTCGTGCTTTTTGGCACTCATTTACGCAATGTATTATCGCTTTAAGCCGTCTGTTCGACCGAAAGTTATTCCGTCTCATTCAGACATACCCTCAACGTGTCCATGGCTACATTAGGTCATGACCTGACCCGAGATCGGTGCAAGGGTGTAAACCGAGCAGAGTACTGACAGCCGTGGTCCAGTATTCATGTCGAACCTTGAAGCGGTGGGCGCTGCGGAGACATTGTTTGACAGATGCATGAGCTATCTGAGGTCTATCATTAACAGGCGTGAATCACATTGGATTTAGGACGACTCAGAAAGCAGTTCCCTGTGCCCCAGCAGCTCGGTTGATTTAACCCGCGTGTCACTGGGGTGAACTGCCGAACACGTCCCACTGGGGAGGGCGGGGAGATTTTCCTCCTGCTTTGCTTGAACAGCTATGGGTCAATTTCGAAGCTCTTGGCGAGAAGCGACCGTCCTCAGCAAGATGGGCTCACATAAGATAAGAATATTGACCTAAGTGTTACATGCGACGTCACATGTCAGTCCAACGCTTAGGCTTTACCTACTTGGGGAAATTATGACTTTAGTCGAGCATCGTACAAATAAGCAGGGCAGAGGCCGAATTTAGGTGGCACCATGCGCCTTACACCATATGATAGCTAAGAAAGGCATCGGTGAGTAAAAATAAGATAGAGGCCCTGGTGGGTCACGTGCTATTCTGAGGTCAAGTATATAATGCGGCCGGATACCAATCAGGTGCATGCTTCTACAACAAAATGTTCCTGGAAACGCGACAGAAGCAATACAAATTTCTTGCCCGAGCACATGCTCCTGCCCCTATGCCTCCTTTTTATATTTGTGTGATGATTTTGGGGTGACGTTTTAAAATCACAATGGAAGGGGCTATAAGGTTTCAAACCACGTCATAGCCTAGTGCCGACTTCTGGGATGACAACATTATTGTCCATGAAATTCGCTTTCAATTGGCGAAAATCCATTCTTAATATCTCTGTTCCTCCATTTTGTATTGTTCTGTATATCCTTCATGTTGTTTAAAAAAAACTGTGCTAGGTGCCGTCACTATTACATCACACGTCCGACCCATAGTGAGCTAGAATGATGTTTCGCCACAAGCTGTGGAATTGATGTGCGAGTTTTCTATTTTTATTTTAATCGCGTAGGTCTTGGCAGATTCTTTCTCCTACCACAGGGAAGCGAGGGTTAAGCTGATCACTTTCAATGCAATCGTATTCATTGCATTCCTCGGAGCATTTGTGGTGTTCCGTGGGGTCAGTTGTGGTGTTCCGTGGGGTCACATTTGTGGTGTTCCGTGGGGTCAGTTGTGGTGTTCCGTGGGGTCACATTTGTGGTGTTCCGTGTGGTCAATTGTGGTGTTCCGTGGGGTCAGTTGTGGTGTTCCGTGGGTCACATTTGTGGTGTTCCGTGGGGCCACATTTGTGGTGTTCCGTGGGGTCACTTTTGTGGTGTTCCGTGGGGTCAATTGTGGTGTTCCGTGGGGGTCAGTTGCAGCAATACGTTGATGCCAGCATAGTGATGCTTAATCCTCCCACATGTAGTGTTGTCCATGCTCTAGGCATTGCAATTTATCGCATGCATTTGGTGGGCAACAGTTCGTCAAATGCTACCTGCACCAAAACATACCTTCATTGGTCTGTACATATGTATTTAAAATTGAAGTATCTTCTGGAATCCTTCCCATGAAAGAAGTTAGCCAGTAAAATAGTCCAGTTCTGACAGACAGCCTGGACTACGCTCCTGATTCCGTCATGAACGTGACCCAAATATGCGTCTCTGCAACTGATTCTTGACTTAGTCGTTTAATGCTCATTATGAAGAGACAAGTTAAGCCGTCTGGTATAGCTCATTTAATGGAACAACATAATTATGCTCACCAGCCTCAAAATCAGAGCCGAATCGCAGGTGACCTCCAACGTACGACCATCATGACACTGACCCTGTGATCTGCGTGGTTTGTCCTCAGCGCTGACGGCAACTACGAGGTCACCATCATGACCAAAGCGATCCTCAACTTCACCGGGCGGGTGGTGTGGAAGCCGCCGGCCATCTACAAGTCGTACTGCGAGATCGACGTCGAGTACTTCCCGTTCGACGAGCAGACTTGCTTCATGAAGTTCGGCAGTTGGACGTACGATGGCTACATGGTGAGAGTGATGTACCAGCATAAAGCGTCATTAGAGGCGCTGGACAAAAGAAGGTAAAATGTGGGCTATGGTTCTCCCGTGTCCCAGGCACAGCGTCGGGTACCACGCAAAAACAGGATACTCTTGGACTGATCGCAGTTGGTCTCTCTCTCT
>JAOTOM010004706.1:357500-416648 GCA_034440615.1 Ashinkailepas kermadecensis | reverse complement strand
AAAGGAGGCCCTAGGACTAAAAGGAGGCTCCAGGACGAAAAGGAGGCCCCCAGGACGAAAAGGAGGCCTCCAGGACGAAAAGGAGGCCCCTAAAACGTAGAACAGAGGTTGTGAGGTGGCCCCCAGGACGAAAAGGAGGCCCCCCAGGACAAAAGGATGCCCCATAACGCAAGGATGCCCCAAGACGTAGAACAGAGATTGGGAGGAGGCCCCCAGGACTAAAAGGAGGTCCCAGGACGAAAAGGAGGCCCCTAGAACGAAAAGGATGCACCCAAGGACGAAAAGGACGTAGGACTAGACGTAGAACAGAGAACATAGATAGGAAGGTAGCCCCCAGGACGAAAAGGAGGACCCCCAGGACGAAAAGGAGGCCCCAGGACGAAAAGAAAGCTCCCAGGCCGAAAAGGAGGCCCCCAGGACGAAAGACACAGTCCATGTGCCCCTACACTCCAACAATCAACCAACCAACCCCAGGACGAAAAGGATGCACCAAAGGTCGAAAAGGATGCCCCAAAGACGTAGAACAGAGATTGGGATGAGGTCCCCAGGACGAAAAGGAGGCCCCCAGGACGAAAAGGAGGCCACCAGGACGAAAAGGATGCCCCTAAGACGTAGAACAGAGATTGTGAGGTGGCCCCCAGGACGAAAAGGATGCCCCATAACGCAAAGGAAGCCCCCAAAACGTAGAACAGAGATTGGGAGGGAGGCCCCCAGGACGAAAAGGGAGGCCCCCGGGACGAAAAGTAGGCCCAGGACGAAAAGGAGGCCCCAGGACGAAAAGGAAGGCACCAAGACGTAGAACAGAGATTGGGAGGAGGCCCCCAGGACGAAAGGAGGCCCCCAGGACGAAAAGGAGGCCCCCAGGACGAAAAAGGAGGCCCCTAAGACGTAGAACAGAGATTGTGAGGTGGCTCCCAGGACGAAAAGGAGGCCCCCAGGACGAAAAGGAGGTCACCAGGACGAAAAGGAGGCCCCTAAGACGTAGAACAGAGATTGTGAGGTGGCCCCCAGGACGAAAAGGAGGCCCCAAAGGTGCCCCATAACGAACCAAGACGTAGAACAGAGATTGGGAGGGCCCCCAGGACTAAAAGAGGCCACAGGACGCCCCTAGAACGAAAAGGATGCACCCAAGGACGAAAAGGACGTAGGACTAGACGTAGAACAGAGAACAGAGATAGGAAGGTAGCCCCCAGGACGAAAAGGAGGCCCCAGGACAAAAAGGAGACCCCAGCACGAAAAGGAGGCCCTCAGGACGGAAAGGATGCCACCGAGACGGGCAAGAAGCCACCCAGGTTAGACGAAAAGGCTTCCGATGGGTGGCAGGATATTCTTAAGTTGGAACACGAGGCCCCCAAGACGGAAGATGCCCCTGCAATATAAAATTAAGACCTGATAGGGGAGAGTTCTCCGGACGCAATAGGGGCCCCAAGACGGGTAGGAAGGTTTCCGCAGGAATGAGAGAAGGCCACCGAGACCAGCCAGATGAGGCCCATATTTTGGAAGAGGAGGAACTTCGAAGAGAAGATCTAGGACTAGGACGCAAAAGCACCCTGCTAAGAGGATAATGAGGCTCCAGACACAGATGAGGAGGCCCCCATGACGTGAGAGGAGGCCCCTAATTTGAAAAAGGAGTCACCTAGGAGAGGGTAGGAGTCCCCAGAAATCAAGAGTGTCAAAAATGGCACGGGAGGCAACCAGGATTGCAAAAGAGGCTCCAACACCGGACAGGAGGCCACAGAATATGAGAGGAGGACCTAAGACGGAAAAGGAAGGAAGATATGAGATGAGGTTTCGGAGACGCAAAAGCAGGCCCCAAACGGGTGAGGTTCCACCGACATAGAAAAGGATGATCCAGAGACGTGGCAGGAGGCACCTAATTCGGAAGAGAACGACACAAGATCGGAAACGAGACCCCATGATGAACGAGGAGGCCCCTAAAATAGGAGAGAAAGGCCATTGGATAAGAGAGATGGCTCCCAAGCGGAAAAGAAGGCTCGAAGACGGCTAAGAAGGTCCCCGGGAAATAACAAGGCCACTAAGATAGGAAAGGTTGCCGGTAATTTAGCAGAGGCGGCGCCTGGGAGAGAAGAGGAGTCCACCAGGAGATAAGAGACCACCCCTAAGATGGGTAAAGATCGAATCCAGAGCGCAGAGCAGGAGAACGCAAAGCAGGAGGCCCCCAAGACGTGAGAGGAGGCCCCTAATTTGAAAAAGAAGGCCTCTGGAGGAGAAATGAGGCACCTGCCGGACTCGGGAAGGAGTAGGTCTCTAGGACCAAATGAGGTCCCGAAGACCGGAAAGAGTTCCCAGGAAATGAGAGGAGGCCCTTAAGATGGGAGTGATAGCAGGTATGGAAGGAGGTGAGGTTTCCAAAATTGAAGATCCCTCAAGACGGGTAAGGCTTTGCCAGGATAAAGGAGGAGGAACACGAGGCGTGGCAAGAGGCCCCCTAATTTGGCAGAAAATGCCCCTCGAAGATGAGAGGAAGCCCCATGCCATGTTAAAGGGGCCCCAGAATGCAAGAGGCCCTCCAAGACGGGAGAGGAGGACCATTGAATATGGAGGAGGGTAGGACACACAAGGAGACATCGAAAACCGGTAAAAGGCTCTAGGAAATGAGACGACGCGACAGGAGGCCTATAATTTGCAAGAAGAACCACCTAAGAAATAGTAAGAGTCGAGTCTGGATATTTTAAAATCACGATATGGGCCCCAAAAGATCCGGCCGGGGCCCCCGCAAATTACGCTGAGCCTGGGGTACCGAAAATTCACGCCCGGGCCACGAAAATCATGCCAGGGGCACGACAGGTCGTACCGTGCCCCAAAAGTCTCATTGGGACCAAAACAAATGACGCCGGAGCAACGAAGAACAATCCGGACATGAATAATCACTCTGTGGGCCCAACAATGACGCCAAAAGCCTCCAAAACGCATTGGACCCCAAAAAGTGTCGAGGCCGCTATAGCTCGCGCTAGGGATCCAAGAAAATGACGTCGGGGCCCAAAAGATCACATTGGACCCAAAAAATCGCGTCGCATCCCTTGAAAATCACACTGGAGGCCCAGAAGGTCGCGCCGGGGCCCCAAAAGTTGCAGCTGCCCCCAAAATCAATTTTAACCGGAATGTCACTCTGGGACGGAAAAAAACTCCTTCAGTGGCCGCAGTGCTATATCAAAGGGGCAAATGCCCCATCCATCCTGAGAGGGATAAGCTCCCAAGAATCGTGTCGGGGGCCTCAAAAATCGCGCTGGGGCCACCAAAATTCGCGTCGGTCCACCAGAATTCGCGTATGGGTCTCCAAATAAATACGGCGAGCCCCGGAAAACTCGCTCCGAGGCCCGAAAAATTGCGACAGGAACCGCCAAAATCGCGTTGGGGCCACAGCTAAATACAACGCAGCTAAATACAAGCACAGTGTGACCACAAACACAAACACAAATCAAGCTGGAGCCCTCCAAAATAAGGATGGATTCCAACAACTAAATGCCCAGGTAAAAAAATGGCCCTGGAGCACCGAACATATTATCAGATGCTTTCACAAATTGCGTACGGCACCGAAAAACAAACCGGATCTCGAACAATCGAGGTGGGATACAAAAACATGGCGCCAAGTGCTCGAGAAATCAGGCCGGGATTCGGACTTTAAAAAAAAATCAGAAAAGTTTCACAAAATCGTATTGAGCCCAGAAAACTGGGGTTGGGTCTCCGGAACCACGCGCCTGGGTGCGATAAGCCACTCTGGGACCTAGAAACATCGTTCCGAAGCCCCAAAATTGTACTTGGGCCCCACAAGTGTGCGTCAGAAGCCCAAAATAAACACATCGGGACCCTAAGAGCACAACGGGGGCAGAAAATACAACTGACCCTCCAAAGCGCACAGTCTCACAAAAAGCGACAGGGCCTTAACACAAGCGTTGCAGCCATAAATATACATACCGGGAGGTCTAAAAATACACCGGAAGCTCTCAAGGCACACAGGGGTCATGATAACGCACAATAGCCTGAAAAAGGTGGCTGGGGCCGCAAAAGGCAACATGGTTCCAAAACAAACAAAAAAGACCGGCGCTAAATAAACACATCGGGATCTTCGAAAACGCCCTGACACGTCAAAATCCTCGGTGTACAAAAATTCAACAAACCCTAAAACTAGCAGGGGGTTCGAAAATGCTTTAGGCCCCTAACAAAAATGGATTGGAGCCATAATACACAATCATAGACCAAGAAAGACGCAACGGGTAAAAAAAAACGCCGAGGCTTGGCCTCGGTTCGGTATCCAATCTGGGAGGATAGCAGCAAAGATATGAAGTGCATCAAAGCTCAGCGGAAACCGCATTTCATAGCTACCAGAAAATGTGGGAAGTAGGAAACTAATGATCGAATTTAATCAATCGACTTTTCGAAGCGAACGCCCATGCGAATCATTCCATCACGCCAAATATGGTGCAAGTCTATCATGTGGCAGCAATTAGCAAAACGCAGAAGGCCTAGCAGAAACCATAGCATCGCACGAAGTGTGGCGAATGCACCGAATATGAAAAATGGGTGTGCACGTGCACTGACGTTGCCGTTGTGGCGACCGGGTGCTATGAACTGCAATGCCTGAAATTGTAAAATTTTTGTATTTTAACGTGGTGGGTAATACATTTTACTTTGAAGTTATGGGCCTAATACATCTTCTAAACCCTGCTCGTTTTAGGGCTTTGTTGCGTTTTTTTGTGCACGGAGTATTTTTTACGGGTCAGGGCGTTTTCGAAGATCCCGATGTGTTTATTTAGCTCCCGGTCGTTTTGTACGTTTTGGAACCGTGTTGCCTTTCGTGGCCCCAGCCTCTTTTCCAGGCCCTTGTGCGTTCTCATGGCCCCTGTGCGCCTTGCGAGCTTGCAGTGTATTTTTCTTAGAGCTCCCGGTATGTTTATTTAGGGCTGCAACGCATGTTTTAAGGCCCTATCGCTTTTTGGGAGACTTTTGTGCGCTTTGGAGGGTTAGTTGTACTTTCTGGCAACGTTGTACTCTTAGGGTCCCGCTGTGTATATTTGGGGCTTCTGACACACATTTGTGGGGCCCCAGTATGATTCTGGGGCTTCGGTGCGATTTTGTATGGGTCCCAGCGCGACTTATCGCGCCCAGGCACGTGGTTCCTGAGACCCAACGCGAGCTTTCTGGGCTCAACGCGATTTTTGTGGATCTTTTGTTTTTTTTTATTAAAAGTCCGAATCCCGGCCTGATTTTTTCGAACCTCTGACGCCATGTATCCCACCTCGATTTTTCGAGATCCGGTATGCTTTTCGAAGTCATACGCAATTTTTGAAGGCATCTTTAAAAAAATGTTCGGTGCAACAGAGCCATTTTCCTGACCCTGACATTTATTTGCTCTCTCTCTCTCTCCTTTTTTTGGAGGGCTCCAGCTTGATTTTTTTGGGATACTGATCCGGGTTTGTGGTATAGGTGTAATTTCAGCAGTGTGAGGTAACTTATCAAGGGATACCAAAAGAAAACCTTAGAACTGAGTGGTGGAGTTAGGGTTGAAATCCGACCAATCAGAAACCATAGTGGTAGATTAGGCCCCTCCACAGGACAATTTATTTGATGACTAATCATATTATTTCGAAATGTACCCTTTGACAAAATAGCGGTCGAAATCCAAGGACTTTTTAATGGGCGTAGGTGCCCTCCCCCCCCTACAAATCCGTTTGCGCCCTCCTGCTTGACGCAAATATAGGTACTCCACTGGTCCCTCAATAATTTTCCGAAACATACGCCCATGGGGAAAAGCCAACATTGAGGGGACAAATTACCCCTCATAAGCATGCAATACAACATCCATGCCCCATATGAAATGGGATGAATGATGTTTTTAAATGCATTTTCTTCCAACAAACTTCTTTTCTGTTATTACAGCCTGCATGCGATGCGCCCCTAAACCACAATAACTAACTAACTAACTAACTAACAGCCCGCATGATTAGAGCTTCTCAGCTTCCATACCTTCTCAACGTCATTTACAAAACGGCACAGCACAGCGAAAACGATGGGCGTGACGGCGTGGAATGTGAAGGCTTGGATTATGTATGTACTGACATTGTTGCATTGTTGCATTGTCATTTATGCATTGGTGTTCAATGCTTGTTCTTGCCGTGAATTTATTCGCTGAGGATATATTTTAGCTCGTGTGACAGTTGCCTTGCAGCCAGCGCCAAATGTTATAAAAATAAACAAATTCCTAAGATGACGCTAAAAAAACTAATGAATCCACTTCTCGTTGTCACCTTTACGAAATTGTCGTCCTTGGACTGAGAAATGGTCGTTCAAGCTTTGCTTATGACATCAAGCTGATGGGAATAAATAACAGTAGTGATGAATCTAGCTATATTCAGTAGACTTGGAGGACTTAAAAGTGAGTTGATCAATGGCAGATATCTGTAAGATATGCTTAGCACCAGCCCCGCCAGCTGGCTGCAATCTAGAGGCCAGCGGAAAGATTCCAGAAAGCATTGAGACGATGGTTTGTTTTGGCACTTATGCATTTATCCAAATATTACTTATTTATACCCTGGTATGGCCCAGTTTTCAGCCAAAATGATTAGTGCTATTGCGTTTTGAGTAAATGATGCACCATGCCAAGAACAAACAAAAAACAGTATGAAATCATGTTCCCCATCCTCGAACCATAGTATAAGAGCCTAAAAACAATATGAGACCCTAACACAATGGAGGCCCCTATCGGGTAACAGGAGGCCCCCTTTCGACCTTGCCCCCCCCTGGAAGAATTTCGTGGCGACGCCACTGTCTGCAGCTGTCTGTATTCACTCTCGGTGTTGTCATCGCGCTGCAGGCCGCGCTCACGCCTAGCGGCGTCACGCAGGAATTGTAGTTAACTCGGGTCGGCGCTAGATGTCAGCTACGGGCAGGCCAGATGGCGGAACCGGACCGTCTTCATCGGGAGGTGCTGGTCTATGCAGTGGTTCTAGACCACCAGGAGAGGATCGTATTGTGTGCCTGCGTGCCCAGCACGGTTCACAGGCTCCCCATCAGCCGTCAGCAGATCAAACCGGAGATGGTCATAGCTTGTGTTACGCAACGATCTGACCGTCGCTGTGCGAGGTGTTCGTCTGGATCGTCCGCCCGGTTCGCCCAATTGGCACGCTTCCTTGGCACGATCATTGGTGCAATACGTCCAGTCCGCCTCAGGGTCGATTGGCGGTTTGGTGTGTTGTAGCCGACGGAAATAAGGGCTCCGTGGCGCAACGGTAGCGCGTCTGACTCCAGATCAGAAGGTTGCGTGTTCAAATCACGTCGGGGTCACGGCGATTTTGCATAGCAACGGAACAAATGTCCGACACCGACTCTCTCGCTTGACGAGCTAGGATCTAGGACACTCCCCCAGTTCGTCAACCCCACCTTCCCTAGACTCGCTCCCGGCGTTGTGAGAGTCAATGCAAAATTACCTCAGATGGAGAACTTTCCCTCCCATCAGAACTATGTCTGGTTGCTACTTTTGTACAGCACGCCTGAGGGTCAATTGGCGGTTTGGCGTGTCGCAGCTGGCGCCGGTATGCGACTCCGTGGCGCAACGGTAGCGCGTCTGACTCCAGATCAGAAGGTTGCGTGTTCAAATCACGTCGGGGTCACGGTGTTTTTACACGGCAACAGGCGAGTGACAGGGTAGAGGGCCGAACTATCACCATCAGAGGCACATCCAGGGAGACCGATAGCCGTGCCCTCCAGCCCCCTCCCCCGGCCTTGGGTACCAAAAGTACACTAGATTAAAGAGAACGTTTTGAGATTTTCACCACTTAAAACCTAAAATTTTCCGTGCGCTTCGAGCGCCCAAAGCGTTTTCTATTCCTTCGTATTTTTGGGAGTCGCCCCTCCCTTAAGAGAATCCTGGCTGGGCCACTGATCACCATCGACACATCAAAATCACAACAGTGGTGTTGAGGAAAACCTAATCATGGTTTCGTTACCGTACCAATTTGAAAGCAACCGTTGTCCGCTTCTGAACATTTTTTCAGGGACAATTGTGGATAGATTGCCCATTATTTTACAAGTACCACATCCCAAAAATACCATGTATGCTGAGTCGTAGGATCGTAGGAGACAAGCCAAGGGACGGACCGAGCAGGGGGTCAAGGGGGTGAATCAAGGAGGCGGGCCCCTTGAATGTAATAGGACGTTCACACCAGAAATTGTGAGCCCAAAGATAATTGTGGACTCTCCACTTCGCATCTGAACGTCCGATGATCCAGAGATCAAATGATGCGAAGATCCGATCCAAGTCACACCGCTCGCCGAGTTCATCGAGCACCTACCTCAGGAGTGCATAGTGCCAGGTCCACCAACTCGCCCAACGAAATTATAGTCTTCTTTTCTTCCGGCTGTTCAGACTTTTCAGCATCCGCCTCTTCATCATCCATCTGTTCCACTTTGTCCCTGTCTATATTGTCACTCACTTCCCCGCCCGCCTTTGCTTCCTCGACTTCCGTAGTCATGATTCCTGGGAGAAGAAATATTCGAAACGGAGATTAATAGTCACACATAGACAGACGAGGAAGCACACTTTTGGAAATGGAATCATGTTAATGACACTTCACGGCCCCAGGGAAAAGGCCCTTGATTAGTACTAAACTACGTAAAGCAGCCAATGTACCAAACGTGGTACCGAAATATACCACAGACTAATATTAGTCACTAACGATGTGGTAATAGTAGCGTAAATCAGAAAAAAAAATGAGATGGTTAGAAGTAGGACAAACAGAGTAAATGAGTTCCGATAGTACGAGAAACAGGTTGACTCACTCACCCTTACTGGGACTCCTCGTCCATACCTGACACTTCTCATCGCCACTAACACTACTCACTTCTACTGATGCTCCTCACCCATACCTGACACTCATCACCCCTACCGACACTCCTCACCCCCTTGACACTCCTCATCCCTACCTGCCACTCCTTACCCCTACTGACACTCCTCATCCCTACCTGACACTCCTTACCCCTACTGACACTCCTCATCCCTACTGACACTCCTCACCCCTACTGACACTCCTCATCCCTACTAACACTCCTCACCCCTACTGACACTCCTCATCCCCACATGACACTCCTCACCCATACTGACACTCCTTACCCATACTGACACTCCTCACCCCTACTGACACTCCTCATTCCTACTGACACTCCTCACCCCTACTGACACTCCTCACCCCTACTGACACTCCTCATTCCTACCTGACACTCCTCACCCCCTTGACACTCCTCACCCCTACTGACACTCCTCATTCCTACCTGACACTCCTCACCCATACTGCCACTCATCACCCTCACCGACACTCATCATCCATACCTGACACTCATCACCCATGGTGACACTTCTCGCCCCTACCGACACTCTTCATCCCCACCTGATGCTCCTCATCCCTACTGACATTCCTCACCCCCACTGATACTACTCATCCCCACATGACACTCCTCATCCCTATTGACACTCATCATCCCTACTTGACACTCCTCACCCCTACTGACATCACTCCTCACCACATCTGACAATCCTCGCCCCTACTGACACTCCTCATCCCTACTGACACCCCTCACCCCTACTGCCACTATGCACCCCTACCTGACACTTTTATCCCACCCCTATTGACACTCTTCACCCCCATCTGACACTCCTCACCTCTAGCGACACTCCTCACCCCTACCGACACTCCTCATCCCTACCTGACAGCTCTCACCCCTACTGACATTTATCACCCCTACTGACACATCTCACCCATACTCACACACCTTACCCCTATTGACACTCCTCAGCCCATCTGACAATCCTCACCCCAACTGACACTCCTCATCCCTACTGACACCCCTCGCCTCTACTGTCACTATGCACCCCTACCTGACAGTAGGGGTGCATAGTGACATACCTGACACCCCTTTATCCCTAGTTGACACGTCACGACAGCAGCGACGTTACACAAATCGGGAAGTTTGACCGTTACATATAAAACAGATGTCCACATTTGGCTTGAATAACTCGCGACCATTGTAGACTTCACTTGTGTGTACTGATTAGAAAGTAATCCATCGTAAGGTGGTCATATCATGTTAAAAAGGACAGATCACAAGAGATCAGGCCATCTCAGATGAATGATTGCCTATCCAATAACATGTGATAAGACTTAGGTAGCGCTGACATGGAATACAGTTATGGCTTCACGAGGAATAGCAACATGCTGTATACGATGCTATTGTATGTAAATGCCACTTGGCCTGACCATATGTCATTCACCTTTGACAATTTGAACACCTGAATGCTTATTACGTGTCCTTTTTATTTTAACGTAAAATAACCCTAAATGATAGTATCACGCTCGAGATGGTAAAAACGCGGAAATTGACCTGACCTCAGGTCAGTAACGTTGGCCCTAATTAAAATGTCGAGTTAACAGAGTTCTTCGTCTTGATGAAAGTGCAATATGATCTGAGCTTGGTGTTGATATGTTCGCTGCATGACCGACGCAATCGATGCGCCCCTAAACTCCAGTACTCATATGTTCCAACTACTCTGAATAGGGACACTTAAAGAAGATTTTTGAATATTACTATCCGAGGCACCTGTCCCAGGTCAATGACTTTTGATGACCGTGACCTGAAATTGCATGAGAAATGCAAACAGGTGCATACGAATGTTCTGAAAGTATCATGTCTCTGCGTCTACTCATTCTGCCGCTATCCGTAAAACCAGACGGGGCGGGGGACTCTCGGAGCACATCATCCTACACGACGAGGACTATTTTTATTTTTGTGCGGGACTGGCCGGCGCAATAATCTTGGGTCCTAACCTTGTAATATAAGTGTTGTCAGAATTAATTGTGACAACCATTGCCTGCTCAGATTTGACTATAAAACAAAAACTTTGACACCCACAATGTAACTAAAAACTATACTTGGTGATCTTGGTTTCAGATGTATAATTGCACAAGACAAAATCATAACCCCCAAGTTCAAATATACTTCACGCATGTCTGGAAGCAGCTATCCCGTATACTCTGCGGCCCATCTCTTACAATCACTCATCAGGGGCGGATCCAGGAATATTCATGGAGGAGACTGGGCACAATTCCTCAGAGGCACATTCGTGCGGAAAAAAATCGTTGAGCGAGGGGTGCCTTTCCCCTGCAAATAGTGTTGATGGCTTAATCTAAAAAATCATAAAAAATCATAATCATAAAAAAATCCGTTCAGCAGTGGGGGAGGGGGTGCACTCGAGCCTTATTGAAGCCTTTCCCGACCGGAGGGAGCCACGTTTCCGTGGGGGAATGTCCCCGGTGCCTTTCCCGCTGTGATCTAGGCTTACAGAAGTAACTATTCAAAAGTGTTACATACCTTAATGTCGTAGTTCGTGGCAATGTCGAACGGATTTCGTATCCGGGAGTCCTCGAAAGATTTATACCAGGCACATGTCACGCAACACCGTGCGAGGTAGACAAGCTAATTTCGCCAAATCCAGAGCGAAACATTCGAATATGTAATTACCTACCCTGTAATAGGACTGTTCTCTGAGTGCTTCCCCCGGTTAGGATTGAACAAAGGGCATTTAAATAGTCGCGTCATCCCCATTCCCTCCCACGGCCCCGATGGAAATCGGCCACAGAAATGACGGATTCCACTGTATACGACGCACAGTGCGCCAAGACCACGCTATGGAGAATAAGCGTTCTGATCACCATGGTAACAGAGAAGAATATGTTGAATACTGCAATGGTTTGTGGGAAAATGAGTTTAGCTCTGAAATAATTATTTCTGCAGCAATTAATTATATTTACTGTCTCGTTTTTGTGTCGCTGCAGTTCATAGAACATAAAAATCCGATGAATCATGAATCCAGATTTATCCGAGACAATATAGTAATGAAATGAACGGCAAAACAGCTCAGATTCAACCTTTATTGTAAATCTACGACAATGGAAAAGATCGTCGAGCATTTAAATTTAAACAATTTTTGGTCGTATTGTTTCACCATAAATAACATGTAAAATATTTCATTGTTCAGTAAACACAGCAACAAAATCGAAGAGTCCGCATAACCGTGCCTTTCCCTTCCTCTATCCGGCAACTAACTTCCTTCTTCTCCGACATCACTTGGAGAGTACACGTGAGTTGTGTGATCGTGTATCTCAAGCTGTGCCGTTTGATAAAAATAAACTAATTTGGTCTGTGTGCTTCCATGACTAGATGTCCGCTGATTTATCCCAATATTAACCATTGTTCGTTTTTTGGGATCTCCTGATACTCTGCGTCTTGTTATGGAACTGCGTCAAGTTTGTCGTGGTGCAGGCTTAATTTTAGCCATACAGTTTTATGGTTTAATCAGCCGCAGTATTCACCTGGGCTAATCCTATGAAAGGAAGCTACTAAGGATTGCGAATGGACTAGACCATCCTTGTTAATACTATGTCGAAAGTTCTAAAGAATATCTTCTGATAGACTTAATTGTAATGAAATGGATGGAACATGTGGCTTGCTGAATAATGAATTGGCATCCTTCCAAAAATAAAACTCATGCTTCTGTGTGCACCAACATGCAACCTTAATTCCTTGTTATAACAGTAACCATCATGTTGACAACCATCATTCACATGCCCACTTGCAGATAGTGAGTTGGTAACTTATGTTCTTGATTGTGATGCAATTTTTGATTGTGTAGATTCCTATCATGTGGTAGCTTTGCAGTTTTACGTACTTCTTGGATTTTCTTTTTCCAATGCAATGTTTATGAAGGTGGTTGGCATGTGACCACTCCATTTTGCTAGTTATTTGGGCTTTAGGGTGCTTTGACCAGAATTGATCATTCGTGCCCGGACCACTCCATTTCCTCTGCAAGTGCATGCTTTTCAGTCATGAGGCAACATTACACTCATAAAGGGGCTTGGAGTTTGGTAATGTTGCATAAAATTAAGGTGTGTAAAGAACAGGTGAAACTTCATCGGAGATCATCAAGGTAATAAGCATCTCAGTTGGCATGCTCTACATCACGTATTCGGCCAGTGCAATGTCTATGATTGGTGCAATTGGTTAGGGTGTCTGCTTTCCATGCAGATGGTGCATTTGAATCTGCGCTGATGCGTTTTTAACCCGATCACAATCGTTACCGGTCAGGGCCGTTGGTTTAGGTTGCACTTTATATTACTTTACACTATCATGAGTTGCTTGATGTCATAATATTTGTCCATGAAAGTAAAGAGGGAAATACTCAATTAAAGCCTACTCATGCAATGAATGTCCAATTGGACCATTTATAATTGTCATTGTGGAACTTTGTCTCTGGAAGGGTGCTTCTGGCTGAAAAAAATTGAGGTGCATTCTGGCCAACTGAAGGTTGGACTTCTTTCAATGTGCAACTCTGGCAGAAAACCTGAGGGGACACTGGAGACACATGCCTGCAGCACCCCTTGTATCTGCCCCTGTCCCAGAAACAATTTAAAGGGATTCTGATGAACTGGAGCTGCTGAGATGGTTCCATGACAGCTTCACACTGCCCCGTGATGGGACCTCTCTTTCTGCAGGCATTCAACTTTTGGTATCCTTGAACCAAAGTGGTCATACAGCTACCTCACAGTGAGGGTTTGTGACCCCATGAAACAACACGGGGACGAGTGGTCTAGGGGTAAGATGCTCGTCTCACAATCAAAAGATTGTGGGTTCGAATCTCACCTGTCGCTACTCTTCGCCCGCGACCAATCGGCGTGAGAGATTGGCGATGCTATATGACTCAACGGTCGACGTGTCGTAAAACCAATAACCAACCAACCAACGACCCCATGAAACATTGCATCCATATCCAGTTCAAGTTGTTTAATTCAACAGCCTGGTTCCGTATCATATGTATGCTCAGTATGTACGTTGGCACAGACAGTGCATGCTGTCGTTACGATCTGTAGTATGGACCCATTGTGCGATCATTACAGCCAGCATTAATTTTACGCTGGCCATAACGATCCCACAATTGATCCATACTACCGACTAACGACTGCACCAGCGTACGTATGAACGGTCTACCTACCATTCGGCAGTGGAACATGCATACTTTCTGTATGGGTGATGCTGGCGGGGGTGGAGTGGAGGCCGATTGTGACCTCATTTGACCCTGCAGACATTAACCTGGGTTCATGAAATGTATACTGCAGTGAGTTCACTACAGCTGTAATTCCTCCAAATTTTGTGCTTCTAGTTTCAGATCTTACGTGGCCACCCCCCCCCCCTGTGAATGTTATGCGAGAGGCATGTTGATCCGGGATCTTGTGCACTTCGTACAGTAGTTGATTGCACTAGAAATGTAACAATGTGGTGCATACGGAATCTGGCTGTTGCAATAAACTTGAACTGGGTATGGATGCAATGTTTTGTGGGGTCACAAACCCTTGCTGTGAGGTAGGTGTATGATTTTGGTTTGAAGATACCAAAAGTTGAATGCCCGCAAAAGGTGAGAGGGGAGGATAGGCGCTAAATGATCAAGCTTTGGTCGAAGTGCCCTTAAACCCAAATAACTAACTGACAAAGGGTGAGAGGTACCAGTACCATCTTAGTGGCTCCAGTTCAGCAGAATCCTTTTCAATTGTTTCTGGGACGGGCGGATACAAGGGGCACTGGGAGCATGTGTCCCCAGTGTCCCCTCAGGTTTTCAGCCAGACTTGTGCATTGAAATAAGTCTCCTTCAGTGTGCCTGAATGCCCCCTCAAATTTTTCAGGCAGTAGACAAAGTTCCACGATGACAATTCCAAATGATCAAATTGGACATTAATTGCATGAGTAGGCTTTAATTGAGTATTTCCCTCTTCACTTTCATGGACAAATATTATTACATCAAGAAACTCATGATAGTGTAAAGTAATAAGTGCAACATTAACCAACAGCCCTGACAGCTAATGACTGATCTGGTTCAAAACATGGCAGCCACGAGATTCGAACCCACCACCATCCGCACAGAAAGCGGATGCCCTTGCCAACTCCGCGAATCGTCAACATGGCATAGGCCGGATATGTGATGTAGAGCATGCTGACTGAGGAGATGTTTATTTTCCCAACAATCTCCGATGAAGTGTTGCATGTTCTTTACACACCACCTAAAATTAAGGTGGTTTGTAACAACCATATCCCATTTTATCAGAGATTGGAAAAGCAATAGATCTCTCCAGTCAGCATGCTGTGCATTGTGTATTCCACTGCATTCTGGTTGATGCCATATGGACAATTGGTGAAGGTGTCTGTTTTATGTGTGGGTGGGGCTTTGAGTCCTGGCAGTCACACTTAACCTGACCACATAGTTGTTAGCTATGTGACCTTTGCAGTTCATGCACCCCTAAACTACAATACAATAGTCATTAATGGTCGGGTCAGGGCTAGCTAGGCCAATATTGCACTTTATATTAATTTCCACTATCATGTAAGTTGCTTGGTATACTAATATTTATATATGAAAATGAGAAGGGAAATATTCAATTAAAGCCTAGTCATGCAATGAATATCCATCTGGACCATCTGGAATTGTCATGGTCAAACTTTGTCTGGAAGGGTGCTTCTGGCCAAATAATTTGAGGGGAAATTCAAGTGCACTGAAGGGCATACTTCTTTCAAGGTGCACCTCTGGCTGAAAATCTGTGGGGACACTGGGGACATGTGCCACCAGCACCCACTTGTAATCTGCTCCTGTCCCAGAATCTGCTGAACTGGAGCCACTGAGATGGTTCCATGATAGCTTCATACTGCCCTAACTTATACAGTAAAACCTCTCACTTTCTACCAGCATTCAATTTTTGATATCCTTGAATCAAAGTGAGTCATACACCTACCTCACAGTGATGGTTTGTGGTGCCTTGAAGACATTGCATCCATATCTGGTTGTTTATTTCAACAGTATGGGCACCAAATGGTGGTGCAGTCAGCATGCCCTTAAGCCCAAATAATCAATCAATTATTTCAACAGCCTGGTTATGTATGCACCTCATTGTTACATTTTGAGTGCAAGCAATTTCATAGGAAGTGCAGAAGATTCCTGGTCAACATGCCTCACATAATGCTCACAGGAGGGTCTGGCCCCCTAATATCTCTGAAGCTACTAAAACTAGCACACAATTTGGAGGATTATGGCTGTAGTGAACTTGCTGCAGTATACATTTTGTGGCCCTAGGCCAACTGAGTCAGACGAGGTCACAATCAGCCTCCACCCCACCACAGCCAACATTCCCAAATTGGTCCCAGTGACGATATGCATGTACAGTGTCTACATATGGTAGTACAGACTGCATACTGTAGCTACTGTCAGTAGTACATATTGTAAGTATGCTTATTACAGCTAGCTTAAAGTTAATGTTCGAAATGAAGAAGGAAGGGCATTACTGCAGATTAAGGTAGCCAAAATAAATGTGTTTTGGTTACTTTGATGTCTTGCATCTCATGAAAAATCCTTACATTAGCACTATCAACTGCATTGCCTTTCCATGGGCACTCGTTTCATCAGCATCACATAACCACAGAAAGGCACTGAATCTGCTGTGTGCATATGTACCTGCTTAATGTAATTTTGTGAATTTGTATTTATTGCCTGATCTGGCGTTTTGAGAGGGAAAAATTGGGCATGCATTCCTGATTATGATTAATTCAATGTGGCCATTCACCAGCCTGTAAAGTAAGGCATCATTTGCAAGATGTCATCTCGTGCATGCCATTGTGTGCACTGGGAACAGTTGGTGCACCATGTGTATGGCACAGCCACACCAGTGTGCTGGCAAATGGCTGGTGCATGCAAGGCTGTGAAAGTGGTGAAAGGAGAAAAATGGTGATTTGTCATGAGAGGCAGCCTCTGGATATGTGCCACTTTGATGTCATTCATGATTGTCTCCCTCATTCCTTCCAGAGAGCCACTTGAGTTGTCTACTATGCCCAGAAAATCATTCCATGCCCTTGAAATTCAGCTGCTTTAAGTGTATTTTGTCAGCTTCATATTTGTCAGGCCTGTTTAAAGTGGATGATTTTCTAAGCCAATAGAGAACACTCGAGTCTGAGTAGGTGGATAAAGCTAATTAAGAGGATGCTACACGGTCACATTTTCGGTTGGGCGCTATATGACCATTGCAGCCGATGCGCCCTTTAAACCCAAATAAATAATGGTCACATTTTTGGTTGGAGCACCATTAAGCTCCAATAACTAATTAAAAGGGGTGTTATTGTTGAGTCTGTGGTCACAATTTATTATTTTGCATATGGACTACCAATTGTTCAGGGTTCCTTGGGTTAGAGCTGGTTTAGGTTATCTGTTGTGAAATGGGGTATGTTCCTATGGAGATGTGATATTTTTGCATAAATAAAGTCATGAATTATAAAAATGTTTAAAATGCTTCTTGAAGCTTGATTTGTAGGTTTGTATTTGGAGAAGAAAATGTCTGAACACTGCATAAATGTGATTTTAGATGACATCACCATTCATTTCTTTTGCATACTTTTGCCGCTGTCGATTTCACGGTTGGCTCGGCTGACTGTTGGCGTCTGCCGCCGCCAGGACATGGCGGACGCAGCTCCAGCCTCTCGTGGTGGCGCCCGGGGCGGGTTCGGCGCGCGCGGTCGCGGTCGCGGCCGTGGCAGGGGTCGCGGTCGGGGGCGCGGGCGTGGCCGCGGTGGCAAGGACGAAAAGGAGTGGGTGCCAGTCACCAAGCTGGGCCGCCTGGTGAAGGAGGGCAAGATCAAGATGCTGGAGGAGATATTCCTGTTCTCGATGCCCATCAAGGAGTACGAGATCATCGACACGTTCCTGGGCTCGTCGCTCAAGGACGACGTGCTCAAGATCATGCCGGTGCAGAAGCAGACGCGCGCCGGACAGCGTACGCGCTTCAAGGCGTTTGTCGGTGAGTGGCGCAGGCAGTCCCGGGCCTGCGGGTTGGGACGGCTAGGCCGCTCAATGGTGTAGATTCGGTGTTCAGGAAGTTGTGTATTCTGTCCTAGTTCACGAAAATAAACGTACCACTGCTCCAAGCTCGCTGACTGCTCCCTGTCATGGACGCTACATGACGAAGTCGATGCGCCCTAACGCCCTAATAACTAACCGCTCCCTGACACCATTCGGTTTGAGCGGTTGTGCTACATGGCAAGCCAGTTACGTCGTTGAGAGAATGTGGCCGGTGCAGTTGTTGCTACGCTCCCCTTCCCCTCAAAAACCAAAGAATCAACCAATCTTCAGAGAACGTTCACGTGCATGCCAATCAAACGCTTATGTATGGCTCCCCTTGTGCTGACTGCTCTGACGTGCTGACAGCTGACTGGGGCCGTGTGCGGCAGCTATCGGCGTTCCCCACGTGTGCCCCTCCCCCCCCCCGTGCCGAACGTGGACGCTGCACTGCGCTGACCGCCGACTCGGGCCTTGTTCGCCAGCTATCGGTGTGCTCGACGCATGCCCCCACCTCCCCCCCCCCGTGCCGACCGTGGGTGTTGCTCTGACATTGCGCTGACCGCCCACTGGCTCCGTGTTCACCAGCCATCGGCGACTCCAACGGCCACATCGGCCTGGGCGTCAAGTGCTCCAAGGAGGTGGCGACGGCCATCCGCGGCGCCATCGTGCTCGCCAAGCTGTCCATCGTGCCCGTGCGGCGCGGCTACTGGGGTGAGTGCGCGCGCCGCTGCCCCGTGTCCGGGCGTTGGTTCTGGGTGTGGTGGAGGAGGGGGCGCAGTAGCTCAGTCGGCAGGGTGTTGGCCTCGTGGTCGTGAGATGGTGGGTTCGAATCCCACAACCGGCGCGATTAGAGTCCACCGGCAACCAATTGGCGTGAGAGGTTGGCGGCGTTATCTGACCTGGTAGTTGAATGCGTCGTGAAAGAACCCAAGGTTCTTCTTCGGTATGGTTGATGATGGCAAGTGAAAACATGAAACCTGTGATCATTTTGGAACTGCTCAGCAATATGATCCGCAAATGATGACGTTGATGCGTGCATCTATTTTTCGTATGCAACATTTTGGTAGTGTATTTGCCAGTAATTTGGTATGGTAATAGTGGTCAATGGCGTGAAGTTCCACGAAGATGAATTCAGAAAGTCTGAGCTTCATCCACCGGTCAAAACAAGTTAGTGTAACTCTACACGTAAATTTCGGAATTGCAGTGTATTGAGGTGTAGTCTGGTGCCATCGTGTCCGTCCTGCTGTGGCGGAGGCACCGTCTCGTGTCCACATGAAGCGAAGGGTATATGGGTGAAACTTGCTTGAATTGGGTGGGTGTTGTAGAACAGTATCGCATAATTTCCGAATTTGGACTGGAAAATGGCACCAAACATTGTCGCTCCTCTCTTCCAATATCAATAATTATCTGCCCCCACCTTGTGTTCCTGCACTAGAAAAGTAATTGATTGCATATGAAGTCGGGAGCCAGCTTTTTCCCCTGCAGCTCTTCACTGTAAGTTGCATGCTATCTGGGTGGGAAAACAATTTGTTCTGAGGTGCTGGCTTCAGCCTTTTCCTATTCATTTTTTTTTTCATTCCGATTTTTCATTTTCGGGAACAATTTTCCCCACTCAAAACCGGCGTTCAACGTACATTTTGAAACTGCTGAAAAGTACTTGTTCCCGAAGTAACGTTTGTTCATTCTTTGATAAATACTGATAAGTTAGTGGAAAGTTCCCACATGTTTGCGCTGTTGCTTCCTGAGTCATCTGGATTTTCATGCCTACATCTGGATTGTCTAAAAATGGGTAACAGCGAATGTATTGTATTATATAATACATACAATACATTGCATTACATATACATATATTACATAATTGTACGCTAATTGAATTGTTGCCTGCTCGTTTTGACGACACTCGTGTGTACTCTGCGCACGTTGTCTTGCCTGCCGTGCTGTTTTCCACCGGTCTGGGGCATTTGTCAGGTGTGTGCAGGGCGTTGGTCGGATGGCATTGCCGATCAAACTGCGTTCTGGTAGACGTGCGTGGCGATGGGGCGGCCGTGGTTGGGCAAGGAGCGGACTGCACGTGGTCCGAACTCCTAATCAACGACGGCGACAGCATCAGTCAGGTTGATCCCAGACTGTGTACTTTCTGCCAGTGCTGGTTCATATCCTGAACACAGACGCGCGAATTAATTCACCGTGAACGAAACGGTGAATTTATTGTTCGCCATCTTTTTCTATGTTTTTCGGCATAGAGAGCGAATGCTATTCCGTTAATTAACGAGATGTGGGGCGACTTGAGTTCCCATCAGAGCGGGATTGTGATCTGGTCACCCCAAGCAATTTCCTCAAGGTTCGGGCTTTGGTGAAATTACTTGAATAGCAACAAATAATCCTAGCAGTTCACCACGACCAGTAAGTAGTGACCCTCCGCTAGATGATCGAATGATCTTGCATCTTCCGTGTCCCAATTGCCTATCAGCCTCATACAATTGTGATGTGCAGGACGAGCTGCGACTGTGAGCGCAGCTTGACCTGATTTCTTCGCACAACGAAACTCGATCCACCACGTTCAGTTTGAGACGTTTGATGTTTCGCGACAGGTAAAAGTATGTGCACATGTATGTGAATAATGCCTATCGAGTTTTGTTTTTAATTTTGTTGATAGTTTGATGGCATAGTATTTGCTGTATACCAGTGGGCAGTGCTGCTGCGAGAAGCCAGAAGCACTTGAAAACCCGTATGTCGCTCATGGCCTGTAGTAAGAAAGCAAAGGTCGCAATTCATGATGGCATGAGGAAGAATGGTGCTGTCAAAAGAACTGTATAGGGTGGGTTTCCACTCTAATTTCCGGACGCTGCCACTATTCTGGCAGTGCCCGTGCATCCTGCGTTCACCTGCTATCTCCTTAGTCTCCTGATGTGGCCAGGGCGCCACATCAAGCCGATGTGTCTCAAAACAAAACAGCCAGCCAATTGCCGAGTGTGGCCCAACTGGCCCGGCGCGCCGCCGTGTGGGCCAGCCGTCGAGTGTTTCGTCTTCGAAAAGAGGAGGGAGAGCCGAAGGCTGGTGTTCCGGCCGGGCAGTGCGCCACCGATGGCGACATTGCGCGGTCGCCACCGACGGCGGCACCTGTGACGTGCCGGACTAACCTGCTGTTCGCCCTGCTGTATTTTATGTGCTGCATGGCAATTGCAGTCGATGCGCCCCTAAGCTCCAGTATTGTATTATGACCTGCATGACCACCGGTTTAACTGTTCTGTAATTTTGACCTTTTTGCCATGCTGTTCTATCTTAACGTGTGGTTGTAGTGGCCACAAGTCCACGGTGGATTGCCTCAATGCAAGTCTGTGTTTGTATCTAACACCGGGGCCCGTCTGTCGGCAGGTAACAAGATCGGCAAGCCGCACACGGTGCCGTGCAAGGTGACCGGCAAGTGCGGCTCGGTGCAGGTGCGGCTGATCCCGGCGCCGCGCGGCACCGGCATCGTGTCGGCGCCCATCCCCAAACACCTGCTGCAGATGGCCGGCATCGAGGACTGCTACACGTCGGCGCGCGGCAGCACCAGCACGCTCGGCAACTTCGGTGGGTGTGGGCGCCGTGTGCCCGAAGCAGTCGATGCGCCCCTTAGTCCGGATAACCAGCCAACTTGGGTGGGTGTGGGCGCCGCGCCGACGCCCGGCCGGGGTCTGTGGATGCTGGTGACCGATGTCGTGGCGTTGCTTTTTCCACGGAGGGGTCGCGGCAGCTCAGTCGGTGGAGTGCTGGACTCTTGATCGCAAGATTGTGGGTTCGAATCTCGCAACCGGCAGCATTACCGAGCCCACCCGCGACCAATCGGCATGACAAGTTGGCGATGTTATATGACTTAGCAGTTGAATGCGTCTTAACTGAACCCAAGATGCGATTTTTCACAAATTAAGTAGTGTCGGTGAAGGCGTTCAGGCCCGCAATGGCGTCGATACAGTGCTGGCGATGGCGCAGCTTCCAAATGTAAATGGTTTTTATTTGCAAACAAAAATCAGTTGCTTTGTAATTTGGGCTTAGGGACGCATCGACAGCATTGATCATGCAATAGGTTGATCTGGCATGTATCAAGTACAATGGGCTCAGTAAGTGTAATTTCAGCGGAATGCCATGCAAGTTCGTCAATTGCTAGCGAGGTTGCGGCGGGGCCCTTCGGTGTATATTACTCGGTATATTCATATTTCAGGACATTGCTTGTGACAGGAATTGCTCTATTTCCATGTATGTCGGTAGTCAGGGTAGTGCCCGGTCGACTGAAATGGATGCTGGTAATTGTGCCTTTTCGGTTACGGCCATCTCCAGACTCAATGGGCCAGGTGCGTAACATCCTCGGTACCCAGTCGGTTGACCTCAGTGTCGCAACATCTGCGACTGCAAAGTCCATCTTTGAAATGCGAGGCTGTGTTCGGGAGTGGAGATCTCTCCAGAGTCTGAAGTTCCAGGTCCAGTGCTGGCAACTGCCAGGGTTGGAGAAGTCAAACTGCTTCCTGCCTAGCTCCACTTCCGTTTTCAAATTTTCTCAGATTCCGGCCACTTTAATCATGGGTCTACTTTCAATGTTGACTGACGGTGCTTGCAGCACCACAAGAGTGGCTCAGCACCAAATGGCTTTTAGAAACATGACCTTAGTGCCTGTGGAGATGTATGAAAAAGCGTCACCCGAAACCACAAGGACATACAAAAGCACCACCATCATTTTTGAAGCGCAATACAACTACCAATGTTCAAAAGTACTAAATACCTACATACCATCGACGTTGCATTACTGTTTTGATTCTTAGTAAAACATTCTTAAACGGTCCATCCAGATCTCCGGGGGTGGGGGGGGGCTCCAGACATCTCAATGTCCCATAACCTCCACATCCAGTTGTTACATGTCCAGTAAAATTTATCCTCTGTCGCAGCCGCCACAAATTTGTTTCACATCCCACAATCCGAGGTGCACTGCACACAATGCGCTGGCTGGCAGTGCGCTAGACCCAGGGTATCGCCCGTTATGCTCCTGTCACGCTGGCTGGACTGTTGGCTGCTCGTTTTGACGACACTCGTCTGTACTCTGAGCACTTTGTCTTGCCCTCCGTGCTGTTTTCCACCGGTTTGGTGGCATTTTTCAGGTGTGAGTGGGTAGTTGGTCGGAGGTATTGCCGGTCGGACTGCGTTCTGGTGTGGGCGCTGCACGACTAATGTAGTCGATTGTCACTGAAGCCCCAATAACGTGGCTGCGTTCTGGTAGACGTGCCTGGCGATGGGGCGGCCGTGGTTGGGCAAGGAGCGGACTGCCCGTGGTCCGAACTCCTAATCAACGACGGCGACAGCATCAGTCAGGTTGATCCCAGACTGTGTACTGTCTGCCAGTGCTGGTTCATATCCTGAACACAGACGCGCTCGCGGCGCTCGACGCAACGTGTCGCCAGGACTTCAGTTGGGATGTGCTGTTGCGACAAACCTTTCAAGGGGTTGTTAACTGAAGTGTCCTGGCACGCGAGCGCCTGAGAGGCTGGTTAACCGTAGACACCGTAGCACATACACTCACGCATATATATATATATATATATATATTGTTATTATTATTATTATTATTATTATTATTATTATCATTATCATCATTATCATTATCTTCGGCTAGCTGCCTTCTGGCACCTGTTGTGATGTGAACTGGGCTCTGGTCCCCGCTGTGTATCCAACACAGCCGGTCCGTCCCTGAGCCCAAACAAGAGGTGTGGTCCCGGAGCTGTGTTGCACCGGCCGGTGGCTGTGTTGTGACCCCGCCTGACAGCCAACCGCCGCTGAAAGTCTGCACCTCGTCCACAGCCAAGGCTACGTACGCGGCCATCGCCAAGACGTTCGGCTACCTGACTCCGGATCTGTGGAAGGAGACTGTGTTCACCATGTCGCCGATCCAGGAGTTCACCGACTTCCTGGTGAAGAACCACCGCCAGGTGCCGGTGCAGCTGCCGGAGGTGTAGCCGGCTGCCGCGCCCTGTTCGCGTGCGCCGCCACTCCGGGCCGAATACACTGAGTCGGTGTTGAGAGCACGCGGTGTGTCGCTGGGTGTGTACGGATGCTGGCACTGGGCCAGGTGGAGGCGATAATGCGCTGGGTGTGCACCAAGGTGGGCTGGTTCTGACCGGAAACGACGCCCGGCAGACGATAAAATTTTCGGTTGCTTTGTATTCCAATGCAGAGCGGTTTTCCTACCGTCGTGCTTTCTCGTTGCAGTGCCAAAAATCGCAGTGGAACCGCACTGCACCAAGAAGCGAGGGCTGGCGATTAATCCATTGTAGCATCCTGCATACGTATAAGAATCAATCTCGAGTCTTCCTCCGAAAATAGCTATTTTAAAAGTCAGCTAAATAGACATGGTCTGATAGGGTCGGTCCGTTTGACCAATCTGTTGGGTTCGCTGGTTGTGCCGTTGTTGGCAATTTCCCATTGGACCTCCGGGGTGCCAGAGTCGATGTTGGAGGCGGACGCCCCGATTGCGGTGCATGTCGCTATGTCCCAAAGTTGCATGACTACCAAGCCAGTAAAAATTGTCCAGGTTTTCGCAAATGGGTTGAGTCATAACTTAATATTAAATCGACAAACACGAGTTGCACCAATGGGTAACCAGGAAATAGCACTCGCGCTAAATTTGCCACGCCGAATCCCGAACTTGTGTTGTCCCACTCGTGCCGAGAACCTTCACTCGCGTGCTGTCCCCCCCTCTGTATACCTATAATTTTAGTGCAATTTGCCAAAGGCTTGTTATACTCTACTCAAATTTGTAATCTAGCATGGGGCTGGGGTTCTCGATGTCTGAGAGCCGTGCATCTAGTTTACGATTGCGCTAGTGCGTGCATTTACCAATCGATCTCGTGAAGCGTTCCCGGTGCACCAGAGCTGTTTGGTTTTGGTGGAGTTTGGGTTGTTCTGCCGGGCTGAGCCGGCTCGAGCGCGACTGACTGGTCTTCTCGTGAGCGCGGGTGTCGCGTTGACATGTCCCGCACTCTCGCGAAGTAATTACCAATGCTGTTGAGCTGGGCAGTGGAAGTGGCGGGGTTTCGATTTTGATTTTTAATCGCGTTTTGGCGCAGCAGATACTATCCCCGCCTCAGACTCTGGGCGTTATTCTGCAGTGTCCTCGTCCCGGCCCCCCCCTCCCCCCTCCTTACCAATCGGACCGTTGCGCGCCACCGCGGCTGGAGAGAGGTGGCGCCACCTACCCCAGCATATTGTTTTTAGCGCCATTTCTAGTTTAGTCTTTTACATGCGTTGTTGCGGGGTACCAGGTTTACTCTGTTTACAGCTACGGGAAGTGCCGCGTCAAATCTGCTCCAGAGACCGTGGAAACGTTACAAGTAAGTTAGTTATTAGGGTTTTTGGGCGCATCAACTGCATTGGTTATACAGCGACCATAACTAAGACGTTAGTTAAACCACCCCAATTACATCAGCCTGAGTTTAGGTTTATAATACTTAACTGCGCTCTGTTTGGTGCCGGACCATACCGATATCAAGGAAAATCGGCTGGCCGTCGCTGCTGCCAAGCGTGCCGCGCAACCGCGTAGAACTCTAGCTTTGCCCATCCCAGCCAGAGGCTAGTACTCTAAAGTGGATGTTTTCCTCCGTGCAGTGACAAGAACAACACTGAATTCAGAGGAATCCAGAGGTTCCTCCGACCCATAAAACCAATGATGGCATCATTGACGTCGCTGAAGACAAAAATGTAGGTGGGAAGGTGATTCTGGAACGCTTGCGAACGGCACACGCATGCAAGGCACGGTTACCTTTCGAGAAGGGAGGCCAGACCGCGGTGTTCCCGATGTGGTTCACCTATATCGGTTCGACACAACTTGCCTAAACTTCATGGGCGGAAGGAGACATCACTACTTCCAATTTCTACTAATTGTACTGTGGTGTTTCAGGTGACAGTTTGGAGATCGTCCAGGCAGGTCAAATATATAGATATGTAGGTATATATGGACTGATTCCTTTCAACGGAAACATAATTCGGAATTAGTCGGAAATTCGACTATTAATTCCAAAAATAGACCCATGCCGCTAATTGTAGTGTGAAAAGAAGCCATGTGTGCTTCATAATCACTAGCAGCTGATGCGCACCTGAACACAAATAATCAATAATACTGAATTGTGTATAATGTATTTAAGTCGCCTTGATAAGTGTCCTGACGGGGTGGAGGAGGTGTTGGGCTGCGTGCGTGGCCACGGCCGACCTTAGCGACACGGCGACCAGGTGCATCGTTCTCCGAACCTGAGCGCAGTATGACTAACGCAGTCGATGCGCCCGAGCCCAAATAACCAAACTATGGCAGGATGCACTGGGCGCGGTATGACCAGCGCAGTCGATGCGCCCGAGCCCATATAACCAGCAGGTGGCTGGGCGCATCAAGTTCATTATATTACGGAGGGCGGAATCAAGGTGATGATTCCGAGTAGCCTGACGATAAAAGGCGAACGTGTACGCGCTGAAATTTAGCTCAACTTCTGGTGGGGGCACAGAATAGGATGCGGACGTTCCCCTCTAAAATAGTCAAACCGACTCTCCTGATGGTCTTGCGTTTCTAGCCGGGAAAGCTGTCTTGCGTTGCGTTCTCGGGGAAATTGTTCATTGATCTAACTTACTTGCATGTTGGTTCACCATCAAGTGTTAATGTGGCATGCCGAGTCAGAGGGGGACATGCGAGTCGTGAGCCTTCCAAACCGAAGCAGATTGCAAAGCTGCAAACAATGCACAAAAAGCCGAGCAGGCTTTAATTATTCGGGCCTCTCGCTGGCACGTACGTACAGGTATGCCATTTCACGGCGTTGTTCGAAGACCCTTGTCACGGCATGACTCCTCACCTGCACCCACCTGTAGTACCAACCGCCAAACCCACTACCCACCGGGCGCTAAGCCAAGCTCGGTATCTCAGTTAGTTGGTGTGAATAAGATAAGTATGGTTTTTTTCGTATTATTTTTGCGTAACTTGACAACATCCAGAGGTATAGATTTATGGAAGCACCCTGTGTCAGTCCCGGATAGTCCAGAATATTTTGTGTTTCGGATAAAAGTTTAGAACGACGGTGCAACTACCAGTTCATCTTCCTTTTTCAAACTGGTCGCAAGAGTGTTTGTGTTGCACTGACCTTTCTCTGTAAGGTCAGTGCAAGTTTTCCTTGCGGATCTCCCGTGTCGGTGCATTGAACCGCCGAAGCTCTGAAAAGTCAGCACAAGTTTTCCTCATGAATCTTTCGCGTTGGTGTATTGAACAGCTGGAACTTCGCGCCCCAGAACGTCTGCCGTTGACCGGAGCCACAACCAATGTCAGTCTAGTCCCGCCTCATACGTAGAAGACAGGTCACAGTACAGACACCGACAGCAGAACGTCTGGTCGCTGACCGGCACCAGAACTAATGTCAGTCTAGCCCCACCGCACACCTAGCAGGCAGGTCACGGTACAGACACTTCATACCTAGCAGACAGGTCACGGTACAGACACTTAATACCTAGCAGACAGGTCACGGTACAGACACTTCATACCTAGCAGACAGGTCACGGTACAGACACTTCATACCTAGCAGACAGGTCACGGTACAGTCACTTAATACCTAGCAGACAGGTCACGGTACAGTCACTTAATACCTAGCAGACAGGTCACGGTACAGACACTTAATACCTAGCAGACAGGTCACGGTACAGTCACTTAATACCTAGCAGACAGGTCACGGTAGTCACCGACAGCAGAACGTCTGGTCACTGACCGGCCCCACAACTAATGCCAGTCTAGACCTGCCTCATACGTAGCAGACAGGTCACGGTGCAGACACTTAAATGTGCATAAACACATGCATACATACATGCGTGCACCCATGCATGCAAATGTGCATAAACACATGCATACATACATGCGTGCACCCATGCATGCAAATGTGCATATATTATATATATATATATATATATTGATGCATGTATACGTATGCGCATGAATACATACATGAATACATGCATGCATGCATGGGTGTTGATTTCTGAAAATGATTGGGGGTCAAGATACATGAAGGCAATGGACAGGTCAAAATATATTGGGGCACACACCATAGGGTCCCATGTTAAAAGGTGAAATTATTGGGAGGCAAAGCCAACATTGAGGGGACACCTAAAAGGTATATAAAACAACACCCCTGCATGCATGTATCCATGCCTACATACATACAGGGCGTCAGTTTATGCAAACAATCGATGGCCCGATACACGGCAATAATGGCAGAGGAAAAATCGATTTGGGGGGGGGGGGCAGCCCACAGAAGATCATGCTGAAAGCTAAATCACTGTGGAGGGCCGAGCCAACATTGAGGGTCGAAGACCGTCTCGAAGGTGTACAAATCAACACCCATGCATACGTAGGTACAAACGTCGACCCATAATCGAATAGAACACACTCTTGCCTTTAAATATTTGAGGAATCAACGTAGTCCACCAAACTGTTGCCCGTGTGTGTCCCCGCAGTCTCCCCGGTTGTATGTCAACATTATTTTCCAAACATGCTCGAGCACTTGAAGCCATGCTTGCGTGTCTGAGAGGACACACTGAGCCGATGCATCCACGAATCGCTGACGTCGACTGTGGAAGGTTCCTGAACTCCGCGGGTGCCTTGGACAGCCAGTCGTTCAGACCGGTTTTCGGCCAGTGTTGTAGGCGTCGGCATTTGCATGAGATAGTGGATCATGATTTGTCTAAATGAGAGTGAAGAGCTGCTGCTTCGGTGGTGTTTGTAACGCTCGAGCTCGCGATTGCCACGCTGTGGGATTGATTGAGTGGCTGGAGGTAATGCATGGGCGTAGGTTTCTGTACATTATTGGGAGGGCACAATACATGAAGGCAATGGGCGGGCCGAAATAGATTGCGACATACCACATAGAGTACCACGTTAAAATTGGGTTTATTCGGGGGCATAACCAACACTGGGGGGGGGGGGAAGTGCCCTCCCAAAGCATGCAAAGCTACACCCCCGGCATGTGTGAGCTATTCGGCCTCCCTGAATTGAGGGAAGAAATATTTACAACCATATTATGTGTGTGTATGCACGTATGTATGTGTAGTTACGAGCCTTCTTACCAAGGCTGTTCTCACGTCATCGCCATATGCATAACACACACACACACACACACACACACACGTGATCATATCCACGGCGAAGCTCGGATGTCACCCACGACCAAATTAAATAAAAAGATCGGTAGTATTTGCAAATAAAATAGCAATACGAGGCGAGTGTTTGATTGTCCCAACGCGCCATGTCGACTCGCACACTCAGTGTGGACTGGTGGTGGGTGGTACTGGCTTGCATGTACATGATGTTCGCAACGAATTCGCATTCGCATTCAGCATCCTATTCGCATACCCTCCGATATCGGTAATTTTTTGTCAGGATGTGCTCTTTGTCGCTTGCAAAAGCAAGGCAAACAACAATTATTCAGTAGGACGAGCAGTTCGATCTCCAGAGGTAAAGAAATGTAATTCGGGTAAAAACGGGGTACCGCATCCAATTCAAAGTATTTCACTTAGATGAATGATTCCAACGCCTAGATGTCCATCAAAGACGCAGCACATCGAATTACATGACCTTCAATGTCATAGTTTAACCTCAGGTCACCAAAGTTGGTTTTACTCATGCACTATATCTATTTACGGGTACATTTCTTGACCTCTGGAGATCGAACTGCTCGTCCCACTGAATAATTATTGTTTGCCTTACTTTTGCAAGCGACAAAGATCATATCTTGAAAAAATGAGCGAAATCAGAGAGTATGCGAATAGGATGCTGAATGCAATTGCGAATGCATTGCTAATGTCATGAACATCTGTCTCAGGTTATTCTCCGACACACTGGTGGTAGGCTGGTCAGGTCACTCGCACACTCAGTGTCGACTGGCGGTGGGTGTTGCTGTCTTAGGCTATTCTCCGACACACTGGTGGTAGGCTGGTCAGGCCACTCGCACACTCAGTGTCGACTGGCGGTGGGTGTTGTTGTCTTAGGCTATTTTCCGACGCGCTGGTGGTAGGCTGATCAGGCTCAGCAGCATCACCGCTGCTGCTGAGCCTGACCAGCCTTGAAAGCTAGCATCAGCAGCTGATGGGAACATATATTTTAGAGCGAGTGGAATAGTTAAGGGTGGGCAACCGCCCCCTGACGGGTTTGAGGGGCCCTCAAGATGCACAGGGATGCAACAGAGCAAAAGTTCAAATGCATCTAGCAGTGGTGTGGGAGGGCCTCTGGGGCCTGAAGACGTGCACCTTGAGTGCTGGCAAGTGCCGTGAAGACAAGAGGGAATCCGCTCCTGAGAACTGGATTACCCATTTCAGCTGGAAAGGGTTCTTAACAGCTGAGGAATAAACAGGGCTCCAAAGGCCCCTTATGCATAAGCCTGAGGGCCGCTGAGGTATAATCATAAAGGCCCCTGAGCTATAATTGAATTTATATATTTTAGCAGGACCCATTTCGTCTGTCGAGGAGCCCCTGCCCTCTCTCGCTCTCTGTCTTCATGTGTCTCTGCTTGCCTCCTATTACCCCTCCTCCTTTTTTCCCAGCATCCGTTCTCCTCGCTGGGTCACTCAAGTATCACCTCCGGTTTGGTGCTTAGTTTTTGTTGTGAATTTAGTACTACGTCACGTATTAGCGATATTTCTTTGCTGGTTATGCCATGTGTGACGTTTTAGTTCTTTGGTCGCGTCAGGTTTCTACTGAAGACGCTTCGTAAGCGAAACATACCTAGAGGAATTTCGAATTCGTTATATTATTGCGAGCACCAGGCTGTCATTTCAACGGAATTGATTGAGAATAAACAAAAAGTAGCCGTTATTTTGATTGACGTGGTGAAGCAGGTCTGGGGTCTAGGCACACGTGAAGAAATTTTAGTTCGAAGTCCTGTCACGAAAACGTTATTAAGGTTTCAAAAGCGTGCCGACGTGGTCGGACCGGTGGGTCGCCCCGATTAACTTTTGTCGTATATTTACGTGAGTATAGACTCGCTCGGGTTTGATCCTCGCTCGTGACGAGGAACGTGGTCGAGCGTGACTTGCCAAGTGTGCGGGACAGAAGATTACAGTGAACCTCATGGGTGAACGTCACTCATCAGTGAACAGAAACCTCATCAGTGAACATCACGCCTGTGTTCCATGTAGTACATTTGCCGAGGACAACAACTCGGACACCAGCTGCATCACTTACAAGTCGATCAAGGAAGTCATGGCAGCCACCAGCCGGAAGGCTGTCACGTGATGGAACGTATTCTATGTGACGGGGTTCGGTTGGTTATTGGTTTTACGACACGTCGACCGTTGAGTCACATAGCGTCGCCAATCTCTCACGCCGATTGGTCGCGGGCGAAGAGTAGCGACAGGTGAGATTCGAACCCACAACCTTTCGATTGCGAGACGAGCATCTTACCCATAGACCACTCGTCCCCTTGTGACGGGGTTCGCCCATTTCGATCAATCGGATTCCGTCTGATATTAATTTTCGGAAACGGGGAACTTGTCACGTGAGGACATATTGGTTCATGGATTAGTCCAGAATTACGAAGGATTTGTAATGGATATGAAGGAGCTGAAATAAATGGGTCGAGGCTGTCCGCCTGCACTGCACCCAAGAATGGAAAGAAATGACCCTCGGTCACGTGGGATCGTTCGGAGAACACAAATGCAGCTAGATTCGAAAGACTTTTCGATGAAACTGTCAATCTGGATTCTGAATATTCTTGAATCAATGTTGCATGATGAGTGCATGATCGGGACCAGGGCCAATCCAGGAATTGTCGCGGGTGGCACATCCGCAGAAGTGCCACTGCGAAATTACCTGGAGGCGCGCCTCCGGCTGAAAAATTCAAGGGAGAGGGTGCACTCGAGCCTTTCCTTCCAATAGGGTGCCTTTTCCTCTCAGAGGGGCGCCTCTGGCTGAAAACTCGAATGGGTGAATTCGAGCTTTCCTGGAGGGGCACCTTTCCTGTCTGGCTGAAGAAAAAGACCGACGGGGTGCACTCAAGCCTTCCAAGATGGACGTCTTTTTACGGCTGGAGGGGCGCCCACTTTCCATGGGGTGCACACCCCCAATGCCCCCTCCCCCTGTATCCTCCCCTGATCGGGCCCTGGGATCCAATTGTGGAGTGATTGTAAAGGCACATGTGTCGTCGAGGGAGCACAGTAGTGGAACCACTGGAGGAACCAGATGACTGGTTTTCGACCGGTTTGGGACAGGTTAATCTCACAATGTTTAACGATTTCGAACAACTCTCAAAATTTGAACATCCAACATTCGGACTGTCCGTTTAAGGCAACATTTTTTCCCCGGATAAAATGCTTTTATAATTGTAGAAAATGTCATCTGAGTGCAAAAATTCGGGAATAAATCGGCCTTTTGGTGGGGCATGGGTCCCGTGCCCCCCTAGATCCAGCGGGACATGGACCGCGTGTCCCCCTAGATCCAGCGGGACATGGACCCCGTGTCCCCCTAGATCCAGCGGGACATGGACCCCGTGTCCCCCTAGATCCAGCGGGACATGGGTCCCATGTCCCCCTAGATCCAGCGGGACATGGACCCGTGTCCCCCTAGATCCAGCGGGACATGGACCCCGTGTCCCCCTAGATCCAGCGGGACATGGACCCCGTGTCCCCCTAGATCCAGCGGGAGATGGACCCCGTGTCCCCCTAGATCCAGCGGGACATGGGCCCCATGTCCCCCAAGATCCAGCGGGACATGGACCCCGTGTCCCCCTAGATCCAGCGGGACATGGACCCCGTGTCCCCCTAGATCCAGCGGGACATGGACCCCGTGTCCCCCTAGATCCAGCAGTGGGTGCAACGGCCTCATGCTATACCAGTTCGACGACTACTGATGCTCGTGCGATCTGCAAGTCACACCTATAGTGGCTTGACTTTCAGCATTCGTGTCCACCCATGTTTCTGAGAGATTCCGCGATTTCCGCCTACAAACCAAACCAAAAACGGTCCGATGAGCGTCGCTAATTCCCACAACTAACACCGCACGTTGGCTTGTCGTTGATACCTTTGTTCCTTATGTCAAGCCAGTCTTTAACCATGTTCTTATTCCGTGTTTTAAAAAGCGCGTCGTCATTCCTCTTTCCAGGGATTGTTTGGTACATCGCGACAACATTGATTGTGGCGGCTGTCACCCAACAGTGAGAGCTTTTTAACAAGATATCACATCACCGTTGAATGGTGCTGTCACTGTGGAGCATGGTCATCGCAGATGCCCGCTCGCGGACTCACGGTTTTCATGACCTTCAGCTGTGTAACCACGTGGTAGTACATTCAGGGACGCCAGGGTGCTCTTTGAAGAAAGGATTAAGGCCAATGGTGTGTCCAGAAGGACCAATGGGGTAATATTCCTGCCCTCAAGGCTGCCTGATTTGGAGCAAACTTGACCTTTATTCACGATTTGTGATTGAAAAAACTAGAAACGTTTGGCTGTGCCTCTTGTCCCAGTGGATCCAAATCCAATCGGGCTTTGGCAATTAGCGATTAAAAATCCCCTCCACACCAGCCGACTCAAAAACGGCTGGCTCGGCCAGCCCCTGTTTGGGGGTACATCAGTTTGATTCTATACATATATAGTTTGAATCCGGATCTTCGAATATCTTGTTGCGCTACCCAAGGAGAAAGCATGTGTAACGGGAAAGGGGTGGGCGTGTCGCGGCTGCATTCCGTCAGAGCATCAGTGTGCCATACGAGCGATCTCCCAGCATCAATGTGCCATACGAGCGATCTCCCAGCATCAGTGTGCCATACGAACGATCTCCCAGCATCAATGTGCCATACGAGCGATCTCCCAACATCAGTGTGCCATACGAGCGATCTCCCAGCATCAGTGTGCCATACGAACGATCTCCCAGCATCAGTGTGCCATACGATGTATCTCCCAGCATCAGTATGCCATACGAGAGATCTCCCAGCATTAGTGTGCCATACGAGCCATCTCCCAGCATCAGTGTGCCATGCGAGAGATATCCCAGCATCAATGTGCCATACGAGAGATCTCCCAGCATCAGTGTGCCATACGATATATCTCCCAGCATCAGTATGCCATACGAGAGACCTCCCAGCATCAATGTGCCATACAAGCGATCTCCCAGCATCAGTGTGCCATACGGAGATATCCCAGCATCAGTGTATCATACGAGCGTTCTCCCAACATCAGTGTGCCATACGAGTGACCTCCCAGCATCAGTGTGCCATAGGGAGATCTCCCAGCATCGTGTATCATACGAGCGTTCTCCCAACATCAATGTGCCATACGAGTGACCTCCCAGCATCAGTGTGCCATACAGAGATATCCCAGCATCAATGTGCCATACGGAGATCTCGCAGCATCAGTCTGCCATACGAGAGATCTCCCAGCATCAGTTTGCCATACGAGATATCTCCCAGCATCAGCATGCCATATGGAGATCTCCCGGTCGCGGCGCACCGTCTGCGACGCAGACTATCTTGGAAACGGCGAGTGCCTTTCGGTGTCAGACGCTCCAGCGAATATGGTCGCGGAGCGTTTGGCAACTTGCGCTGCTGGAAGGCAGTCGGGTGGCGGAGAACATCCATGAAGCAGCATTTGGGACCGAATGGTTGATTATTTACGGAAGGTCGCTGACGGTCGGCAATGCACCCACCCAGCACTCGTCGCCTGGCATGTGGACAAGATGTGAGAGTCAGCTGGCGGGTGGGGTGGTGGGACGTCGGTGGGACCGGTAGGACGGGACGTGGGTGGCTCGTAGCTAGCTCACAGGCAGGACGTAGGCAGAGCGAAGGCACGGCGAGGTCGAACGTGCCCCTGTGTCCCGAGGGACGGTCTGGCTCGTCCTCCGAAGTGGCTTGCGATGGCATATACGAACGTCGGATAAAGTAGTGGTGCATTGCGTTTGAGGCTGGTTCTGGTCATGCAACAGTGAAAACTTTACTTATTTTTTATGCAACACCCTAAAAGTAGCTGTGTAAAGTTAGCGAACCGCACGCCGCGGGACGGCGGTGGGCGTTGTTCAGCTGGCACTGGACGCGTCTCGGACGGCGCGGTGTGCCCCGCAGCCGTCCGGACCGTTCCGGAAGCGGTTTGGGACTTCCAGAAGTCGTGCAGGACGTTGCAGCGCCGGCCAACGTCGGCCGACGGACGCCACGACCACGCAGCCGCTCCGAGAAGCCATTTCCATGCTGCGTTCCCGGAAGCCGTAGAAAGCGGGGATTCACGGAAGCCGTGGACAATGCCGCCGCAGCGGGCGGCGAGCGAAACGCGGCGCACACTGGTCGGCAGCAGATGGGGCAAACCTGGCCCGCGGCGGTCTGTGGCAGACGGGGGCAACCCACCCGACGCTGGTCTGTAAACGGACACGGGTAACCCGACAGAATGTGGTCTGTGACGGACGGGGCTAGCCCGGCCCACAGTGGTCTGCAGCGGACCGGGGTGGCCCGACGTGCGGTGCTCTGTAGCAGACGGAGGTAACCCAGCCCATAACGGTGTGTAGCAGACGGAGGTAGCCTGGTCCATAACGGGCCTCCTGTACGATAGGGTCCGCCTCACGGGCCTTCTGTGCGATAGGACCCGCCACAGGGGATTTCGCGTGCGGTGAGCCACACCGCAGTGGCCTCCTGTGGGATAGGACCCGCCACAGGGGCCTCCTGTTGGATAGGCCGTGCCACAGGGCCCCCCTGAGCGATAGGACTCGCCACGTGGGCCTCCTGTGCGATAGGACATGCCACGTGGGCCTCCTGTGGGATAAGACCAGAGGCACAGGTCACAGGTCACAGGAGCCTCCTGTTGGATAGGCCGTACCACATGGGCCTCCTATGCGATAGGGCTCGCCTCAGGGGCCTCCTGTGCGATAGGACCCGCCTCAGGGGCCCGCTGTACGATAGGACCCGCCACATGGGGATCTCGTGCGCGATGAGCCACACCGCAGAATGCACCCCCTATAGAATATAGAGTAATATAGAATGCACCCCAGCACCCCCTACAGAATGGGAGCGCGACAACAAGTACGACGGGGTGTTCTTTGGAGCGGCTTCCTGTGCCCATGTGCCTCCTCCTAGAGACCCATGTTCGATGGATGCCGAGCCACAGGGGCCCCCTTTCGATATTACGCGTCACAGGGGAGGGGGCTTCTGTTCGGTAGGCCGCGCCACAAAAGAGGGGCCTCCTGTTCGGTAGGCCGCGTCACATGGAGCCTCCTGTTCGATAGGCCACGCCAAAGAGAGCCTCCTGTTTGATATTCCGCGCCACAGGAGGGAGGGGGGGGGGAGCATTCTGTTCGATGGGCCACGCCACAAGAGGGAGAGGGACGTCTCCTGTTCGATATTCCACGCCACATGAGGGGGGGCTTCAGCTCAATATTCCGCGCCACAGGAGGGAGGGGAGGCATTCTGTTCGATAGGCCGCGCCACAAGAGGGAGAGGGACGTCTCCTGTTCGATAGGTCACGCCACAGGGGGCCTTCTGTTCGACGGGCCGCGCCACAGAAGACCTGTACATCGCGTCTTGGCTGCCGTCATAGTGGACAGCCTCGGACCCTGAACATTGGGGACCCAACAGCTGGCTGTCGAGCTTCAGCTGTTGTCGAAATTGTCGGAATTATTGGAATTGTCGAAATAATCGAAATTGTCGCGCTATCCCGGTTGGTTTGGTTCTTTGACAATGTTTTGACAAATGGTTGGAAGCACTTCGCAATAATGAAGAAGCCCGTGATATCAGACAGAAATCGAAATACATTGGTCAGTTAGCCGGCGTTCTTAATATCCAAAACCGCGCTTTTAAGTTAAGATTGAGGAAGTGTAGAACCAAGTGGTTCTACACTGCCTCAATCTTACCGAGAAGACAGAGAACAAAGAAGTGCTTCTCTGTTAGGTCAAGGCTTGTTTTGTCTTGTGGTTCCTTGCTGAGATGGATCGTGACAATGAGAATGCAGAGTGATATCGTTACTTATTATATCAGCTTTCAGCACCAACATTTCAACATATCCAGACTTTGGTGCCAAAAGCATACTACCCTGTAGCGACATAGGTAACTGGTGCATTTCTATTGTCTCTATCCATTTTGGCAATTGTCAACGATGGGCTACCGTCAACTTACGCTTTCTTGTCTTCCGTGGGAAAGGTACAAAGTTCACCGATCCGCATGCCAACAAAGGCAGTCTGGGTGACTTTAATTACGCACCTGTGTTCACAAGGGCAGCCTGGATACCTTTAGTTATGCACCTTTGTTCACAAAGGCAGCCTAGGTACCTTCAGTTGCGCTTGCTTGCAAAGGCAACCTGAGTACCTTTAGTTGCACTTCCCACACAGAATTGCCGACTATTTCGCAATGATTTCACAATGATTTCGCGATGATAAGCTGCCATGCCACATAATCTTACTAGTGGCTTTGTGATGTCACCATCACCAGGAAGTACACACAGTAGTGAATAGCTACAGCTAGCTCGTGGGACACCCTTATGGGGAGAGTGGCTCTCTGCTGCACTGTCGTAAGCCACCAGCTTCAAGTTTTGCACTGATCCAGGCCTGATTGGCTTCGCTGACCATATGGTAGCTGGGGTCCCTCGTTCCCTCCTGTCAATAGACATGTCTTGGGTTCCCAAATGACACACACGGCGAGTTTGCTACGCAGTGTCCCTCACACCGCACGGCCGCAGAACCGGCGTCCCTCACACCGAACGGCCGCAGAACCGGCGTCCCTCACACCGCACGGCCGCAGAACCGGCGTCCCTCACACCGCACGGCAGGGGACGAGTGGTCTAGGGGTAAGATGCTCGTCTCACAATCGAAAGGTTATGGGTTCGAGTCTCACCTGTCGCTACTCTTCGCCCGCGACCAATCGGCGTGAGAGATTGGCGACGCTACATGACTCAACGGTCGACGTGTCGTAAAACCAATAACCAAACCAAACACCGCACGGCCGCAGAACCGGCGTCCCTCACACCGCACGACCGCTAAACCGGCGTCCCTCACATCGAACGGCCGCAGAACCGGTGTCCCTCACACCGCACGGCCGCAGAACCGGCGTCCCTCACATCGCACGGCAGGGGACGAGTGGTCTAGGTGTAAGATGCTCGTCTCACAACGAAAGGTTATGGGTTCGAGTCTCACCTGTCGCTACTCTTCGCCCGCGACCAATCGGCGTGAGAGATTGGCGACGCTACATGACTCAACGGTCGACGTGTCGTAAAACCAATAACCAAACCAAACACCGCACGGCCGCAGAACCGGCGTCCCTCACACCGCACGACCGCTAAACCGGCGTCCCTCACATCGAACGGCCGCAGAACCGGTGTCCCTCACACCGCACGGCCGCAGAACCGGCGTCCCTCACATCGCTCGGCCGCAGAACCAAGCTCGGGCGGTGAGGGAGTGTTGAACTCGTAACCCTTTGGTTACGAGATGGATGTGCTCGCCGAGGGACCAACTCCTTTGGTTGGTCCCTCGGCGTGCTTTTCCAAGACGTGTCGTGCGTGTTAGCATGGACCGAACCATTTTTCCCAGTCGATAGACATACGCCCAAAAATTAAACTAAAACATCAGTTGCCCAGCACGCACAAGAAGATGGGAAGCAACATTCCTGAATCCTATCTACACTGCAGGTTGTTCCACAGGATACCATTTAAAGCTGAAGCCAGATGCACAGTCAAGAGGGCGGGGCGGACCGGTCCCCCCCCCCGGGAATCCAAAATAAACTAGATTAAACAAGACATTTTGATGTTTTCATCACCTAAAACTCGAAACCTTCCACGCGCTTCGCGCGCCCAAATCTGTCTACGTTTCATTGGATTTTTAGGATGGGGCCCCTCTAGGAAAATCCTGGCTGTGCCACTAGCTGAAGCCGTATTTCTGGGAACAGTGCTACCACATGCTGGGATGAGTTGTACAAAAATAGCATCCATAGAGCGGATGATGTTTTAAGAAGAGCAGTGCGACGCTCTTGCTGGAGTTTCCATTCTCACCAAAGCTTGAGCTTCAACAAATCCTGTGGTGTATCTAGCAATCCTGGTGGATCTAATAAAACTCATCCAGGCGTCCTCCCCGAAGGGGCCGTACAAGCGAACAATTGGAAAGAGCATCACACTGATCTTATCAGAGCACCGGTCAATCAATAGCGCTAATAAATCACGAGCAACAACCAATATAGAGCACAGACAAATCGAGCAAAATCTATAAGTATCGTTTCTAAGTCGCCGGATTTAAATCCCCTCCCTTGTTCAATTTATTTGCTGGTGTCCTCAGTTAGTGAGCTGACACTCCTCAGATAACACCTGTGCAAATCACGAAAAAAAAGATAGTAAAATTGTCCAATTTCACGTATTTCATTGCATCGCGCTCAGTCGTCATCACATCAACGTCCGTGCCCGCACAAAACCGACTTGCGCATACGTCGCATTCACCACACTTCGTGCATTTATACTGTCTGCGGTTTCTGCTCGGCCACTTAAGTTTTGTTAATTGGAACTATATGATGGCCTTCGCCATGTTTGCTGACATCATGGAATCCTTCATATAAGAGTTTGCCGGGAAAATTCGATGAATTCAATTTTAAGATTATTTATATTCTTTCCATATTTTATGGTGGGAACGAAATCCAGATATCCCTCTGAGCTTTGATATAAGTGATATTTTTATTCAATATACTTCCAGATTGGCTACCGAACCGCAGTGACGCGCTGGCTCGGTGTTCTCTTTCTGGCCGGCTGCATTTTATTTCGTTTGCTGATGTGTCTTAGGCACCCTAGCGCTTTTCTTTAGGGGCCCGGCGCATTTGTGTGACCATGACGCATTCTATGGCTTTTTGTGGGTGCTTGAGGGCCCGCTGGCCGGCTGGCCTGAGGGCCCGCTGTGTGAGCCCACCGTGTTCTTGAGGGGCCGCCACCCAGAGCCCGGAGCCCAGCTGTATTTATTTGGGTCTCCGGATTCAAAATTTTTGAGGCCACAAACTTGAATTTTGAAGGCTCCGGTGCGATTTCTTGTGGTTCTGGAGCGAGTTTTCCGTGTCTGACGAAAGTTTTCGTGACGTCTTCTGCATTTTCGGAACCCGAATCGCTTTTCCGAGCTCCGAAGTGGTTTCTGTGGGCCCAGAGCGATTATTGGTGGCCTCTGTCTCAATTTTTTTTTTTTGGGTGGGGGGGGCTCCGGAGCGATTCTCCTAGCCAGAATTGATGTTTGGGGTCCCTGCTCAATGTGTGGTGTCCTCGGCTAGATTTTGCCCTATCCCGGTGCGATTTTCGTAGCCTGCTCCATTTGTTACGGGCTCCGATGCAATTTTTTCCACATGCTGAAGCTGCTGTCATATGCCGGCATAGAAGAGGCAACGCTGCATGTGACCACAGCTGGCAGAATCGTCAGATGGCACCTGAAGGCGCCGCTCGGCAACAGCGGCCGCAACATGGCCGCCTACCAATTACACATGTCGTCGGCCTGCAACAAGCACAGCCAGCGTTCCGGCGAACACGGTGACACATGCGGGTGGTGTCGGGGTCGGCCGGTGACGAGTGGACGTGATGGGTACCGAGTGGTGACCTGTCACAGTCGGTCGGTGACGAGTGGACGTGATGGGTCCCGAGTGGTGACCTGTCACAGTCGGTCGGTGACGAGTGGACGTGATGGGTACCGAGTGGTGACCCGTCACAGTCGGCCGGCGACGAGTGGACGTGATGGGTCCCGAGTGGTGACCCGTCACAGTCGGTCGGCGACGAGTGGACGTGATGGGTACCGAGTGGTGACCCGTCACAGTCGGTCGGCGACGAGTGGACGTGATGGGTACCGAGTGGTGACCCGTCACAGTCGGCCGGCGACGAGTGGACGTGATGGGTACCGAGTGGTGACCCCGTCACAGTCGGTCGGCGACGAGTGGACGTGATGGGTACCGAGTGGTGACCCCGTCACAGTCGGTCGGCGACGAGTGGGCGTGATGGGTGACGAGTGGTGACCCGTCACAGTCGGCCGGCGACGAGTAGTGACCCCGTCACAGTCGGCCGGCGACGAGTGGACGTGATGGGTACCGAGTGGTGACCCCGTCACAGCCGGCCGGTGCCGGGTGGACGCGATGGGTACCGAGTGGTGACCTCGTCACAGTCGGTCGGCGACGAGTGGACGTGATGGGTACCGAGTGGTGACCCCATCACAGCCGGCCGGTGCCGGGTGGACGTGATGGGTACAGAGTGGTGACCCCATCACAGTCGGCCGGTGCCGGGTGGTGACCCCGTCGCAGTCGACCGGCGACGAGTAGTGACCCCATCACAGTCGGCCGGTGTCGGCTGGTGACCCCGTCACAGTCGGCCGGTGTCGGCTGGTGACCCCGTCACAGTCGACCGGCAGGCAGTGCTCATTGTGCCGACTGTGTTTGATAGAGATATGATCTTATGCCACGCATGTCTGCATAATGATGAGCTCATTAAAATGAATGTACTCTAATCAACTCTTTAAAGCTCATGATAAGGAGCAGCAATGCTTCCTACATGGAATTATTAACCTCGGCAGGTCGGATGACGTTTTCTGGATTGCGATAATACCAGGGTAAAATCAAGCCGCGGATATGAATTAATCGCACATTTTACCTCAGACAGCTACAAAGGAGCTTTTAGCACATTTTCAAAAAGTCGCAAACGCTGGACCATGTTGACCTCTTAGAACCTCTGAATTATACATACAAGTGTATCATGTCGTGTGTCGACGAACTCGCAGGAACCTCAGGAACGCTTTTATGTGCTCTGAGATCCTAGAAATTAAAGATTGTTACCTCAGTATCTCACGGAATACGAAGATGCACAGATTCATTTTGTTGGGGGAAAAATCCATTAACCAGACCCGAAGCTAACCCATTTGACCTGTCTGAAAACCTTATTATATACCAAGCCCGAAATGTCGTTGACGGCACCACGCCGATTTTCTACCTACGTTACCTGCGATCCATAGTTTGGAAGCGCCAGGCGGGTTTCGAACCCATGCCCCAACGCGGTCGGCGGCGGCAAAATGTCGCACACGGGCGAGGCCCAGGAACAGGTTCCCAGCTGCCCGGACTCGTCCGAATCGCTTAGTCGACCGGCATCAGGAATGTTCGCTGCCGACGCTGATCCCCATGACACGAATCTGATGCACCGCCAGATTGGTGGTTGGACTGACCGCAGCAGCTGATCGGACTGACCGCAGCAGCTGGTTGGACTGACCGCAGCAGCTGGTCGGACTGACCGCAGCAGCTGGTCGGACTGACCGCAGCAGCTGGTCGGACTGACCGCAGCAGCTGGTCGGACTGACCGCAGCAGCTGGTTGGACTGGCCGCAGCAGCTGGTCGGACTGACCGCAGCAGCTGGTCGGACTGACCGCAGCAGCTGGTCGGACTGACCGCAGCAGCTGGTCGGACTGACCGCAGCAGCTGGTCGGACTGGCCGCAGCAGCTGGTCGGACTGACCGCAGCAGCTGGTCGGACCGACCGCAGCAGCTGGTCGGAATACCGCAGCAGCGGTTGACGACCGCAGCAGCTGGTCGGACTGACCGCAGCACTGGTCGGACTGACCGCAGCAGCTGGTTGGACGGCCGCAGCAGCTGGTCGACTGACCGCAGCAGCTGGTTGGACTGACCGCAGCAGCTGGTCGGACTGGCCGCAGCAGCTGGTCGGACTGACCGCAGCAGCTGGTCGGACTGACCGCAGCAGCTGGTCGGCACCGGCCACTTCTGAACCGTCATCACCGTACATGTATCGCGACACATGCATCGTCGGTGCAATGCCGCCGGTCAGCAACAGGCCCAATTAACGACAAATGTCCACGAAACGTTTCAATTACTGAGCGCTGCGCCATACTGACTCACTGAGCGCGGCTCGCACGGTCGGAAGAAGCATTCGTAGCAAATACTTGGTCAGCAACCTTTTGTACAAAGACAAGAGGCGATACCACGCTTCCATTGTTCGTGCGGTGCGCTATTTTCTGGCTTAGAACTTGCAGATTTGGTGCACTGCCTGGAGGCGAAGTCTGTTTTAGATTGAAGTGCCTTTGGTTCGAAATGTACTGCTGCACTACTGCATGCTGTATTTACTGGTATGTTCGCAGCCGGTTGGAATGAGTGTCAGTGGTGTAGCAAGGATTTGGTTCAGGGGGAGGGGACGAACATCTGAAGAGGGCCCCCTACCTGCCGAAGCCCCTCCCCCCCACACTTTTCTGAAACTCTTCGGATTTCGGTCACTTCATTTTCGAAGGACCCTATATATATATATATATATATATATATACCTATGTATATATATATATATATATACATGTATATATATAATATATATATATATATATATATATATATATATATATATATATATATATATATACCATTCATATTGCCTCGGGCCCTCTTAGTCAGCCCAGGAGCCCTTTTAACTATCCGGGGCCCCTCCGTCGATCTTGAAGCCCTTCACGTTAGCCTAGCCAGGGGCCCTCAACATCTTCCTGAGGGCACTCCATTGGCTCGGGCCCTCTTCATCGGCCGGGACCCTTTCCGTCAGCCTGGACCCCTTTCGTCGGCCCAAGTGCCCTTCAAGTAGGTCCAGGGGCGCTGCACGTCGGCCCAGGGGACCCTCATGTTAGCCCAGAGTCCCTTCACGTTGTCCCAGAGGCCCTTTACGTTGGCCCATAGGCCCGTCACGTCGGTTCAGGGGCCCCTCACGTCGGCCCAGGGGCCCTTCACGTTAGCCCAGGGGCCCTTCACGTTGGCCCAGGGCCTTTCACGTTGGCCCAGTGGCCCTTGCGGAACCCATGCACCTACGCCTTCAAGGGCCCTGCGGGCCCCTCGGACCCTCCAGGGAGCGGCTGCCCCCTTCGCCCCCCTCCTTGACTACGCCACTGATGAGAGTTTTGTGGCATTTTGTATTATGTTCAACATCGGATGCGTCTGGAAAAAACCGAGGCCGCCTGTCTTCAAATCCCTGAAAACAGGGAGCAGGGAAAGAACACAAATCGTGGAAATGCACCAAACCGTAGTGCAGTCTCCAAACCATCACCACCAGCAGTCTTCAAACATCAGCAGTCTCCAAACCATCACCGACATATAGGTCCAAATCGTGAAGTAATGCCAAAATGTTCCAACCACAGCCCCTGCATGTAGGAATGATGTCATTATTGGCACCGCGGAGACAGCTGATGGGTTTCCGCCGATTGATCTAGCTGGATGTCATAGCACACATCAAACTAATTATGTCTACTGTGCATCATTCAAACGTCCGTACTGCTCCGTGATGTGGCGCAAATGAATAGTGGCGCAGATGGTGGCGCAGATGGTGGTGCAGATGGTAGTGCAGATGGTGGTGCAGATGGTGACGCAGATGGTGGCGCAGGTTGTGGTGCAGATGGTGGCGCAGATGGTGGTGCAGATGGTGGTGCAGATGGTGGCGCGGATGGTGGTGTGGATGGTGGTGCAGATGGTGGTGCAGGTGGTGGCACAGATGATGGATGGTCAGCAGTCATATAGTCATGCCAAGTATGCATAAAGTTTATGGATCATCGGGTGGTTCCACTGGGAAGGACGTCAACTCCAACGGTAGGAGATCCACGTTTCGAGTGCTGATCCCGATATCTACAGTCGCCCGAGTCCCCACAGTTGTCCGACAACTGTCTGACAGTTGCCCAAAAGTTGTCCGACAGCTGCCCAACAGTTGTCCGACAGTTGTCCGACACCTGTCCGACAGTTGTCCGACAGCTGTCCGACAGTTGCCCAATAGTTGTCCGACAGTTGTCCGACAGTTGTCCGACAGCTGCCAGACAGTTGTCCGATAGATGTCCGACAGTTGGCCTACATCTGTCCAACAGCTGTTCATGCCACGTAAATTATAATCTGATTTCGGTGCTGGAAATGTTTATTCCTCTGAAAACCCCGACACTTTTTGAGAAATGGACACTATAGCGAAAGCTAGTCTAAAGATATTCGGTTCAAAGTTCCGAGTTTCAAAAATAGCATATTACTGTGACATCGCACGCCCAATAGCCGCTAGGGCACCGATCATCCCTTGAGTACTGCACAAGGTGGAGCCGGACTCTGTTATTCGAAGTGAATCATTCGATTAAAAAGTGCTTTTGAGTAGAAAAATACACCATCTAGCGAAAATTAAAGGGAAACCAAAAATCTCACAGGAGTAAAACATCACAAACGCGCATGTTTCCTTACCCTCTTACTAATGATCTTGCTTATGTTTGCCCCATGCTCACCCTCAGATAAACACCAAGTATTTATACGTCACAAATGTCATGCATGACATATACTATCACAAGGACTTGAATAAATATTTATAATTCTTGAAGTCGCTTGGCTCGCATCTCAGCAATGGAACTCGTTCCCTATAAGCGATGAACACCTTTCGGTAGCGCCGCCGAAAACTTCTTTCCAGCTTTGTCAGTTTACCGTGCTGCAGTTCTTTGGAACAGTCTGAGGAAGATAGAGAATAATGCACTGGCTTTTAAGTTTAAGCTGAAGGAGGCGCTGAATAAGAGCTGTACGTAATATTTAGTATATGTATGCATGTGTTTTTATATGTTTTAGTAGCCTCCTGTCCCACCCCTTTTTTTTTAGCGTTTTTGACATTTGATGCTGAATGTTTCTTGGTACCAATACAAGGATTGATTGATTGGTCATGCATACATATACTATCACAAGGACTTGAATAAATATTTATAATTCTTGAAGTCACTTGGCCGCATCCAAGTGGAACTCGTTCCCTATAAATGAACACTGGTCATCGCGGTCTTCAGCTTTGTCAGTTTAGTCGATGAATTATAAGGGATGGTCAAGATATCCAATGATGTCTTGCAGAGAGATATTGGAAGCTTGGAATAAATATATATATATATATATATATATATATATATATATATATATATATATATATATATATGTAAATGTATATATATATATATATATATATATATATATATATATATATATATATATATATATATATATATATATATATATATATATATATATATATATATATATATATATATATATATATATATATATATATATATATATATATATATATATATATATATATATATATATATATATATATATGTGTGTGTGTGTGTGTGTGTTTGTTAAAGCTAGCCGAATATCTAGCATTTGTTGTTTCCTTTTGAGTTCTTTTAAGTTTCCTTACTGTTCGTTTTCCTTCTTCATTCAGTTGGCAAAACAGATCACCGATTATCGTCATTTTTTTGCGCGGCGTTTTATCCTAGCGTAAGACATTTTCAAGCTATTAATCAGAAAGGTAGCGATATCTAAAATTACATCGTTACACTGCTGGACCGTGCTATCTGAGGAACGTTTTCCGGCATCACTCCTTCCCACCAGGACTGGTCAGGCATTCGACTACTGAGTCGTGCGCACCACACAGCTTCATCAATATTTTTCCGTCAGCATTCCGCGACGAAAATAAATCCTCCCGAGGAGTTATCCCGGGGAGTTCTTCGGTGTCCAGCATCCACTCCCGGCACCCGTAAACACGCTCGGCAACAGCCGTCGGCGGCGTGGGGACCGGGCCGAGCGGCAGCATTCGAGATCAAACGTGACGTGATGACGTCACGTCCGGCACGGGGATCGCGTTGACTCAGCGTGTGACGTCAGAGCGTCGTGCCAGCTTCGGCCTAATCAGCGTTCAGCAGATGACGCGGTGATACGGCGGCGACCGTGTGCCCTTGCGGTCGTCACCGCCTCACTGTTGCCATGCGGCGCCAGTTGCAGCGGTGCAGGTGCCAGTTGTAGCGGTGAGGGCGCGAGAAGCAGCGGTGCGGATTCCAATTGCAGCGGTAGAGGTGCCAATTGCAGCAGTGCGGGTGCTAATTGCAGCGGTGCGAGGGGGGGGGGGGCAATTGCAGCGGTGCGGGTGCTAATTGCAGCGGTGCGAGGGGCAATGCAGCGGTGCGGGTGCTAATTGCAGCGGTGCGGGTGAAATTGCAGCGGTACGGGTACCAACTGCAGCAGTGCGGGTGCAAGCTGCAGTGGTGCAGGAGCTTCTCGCCGTCTCCGTCCATGGCCAGAACGCCATGCTGAGTGCGGGTACTGGGGGAATTGTGGTCGCACGCCAGAAGAGCTGGCGGATTGACGGGGTGTGGGGGTGGGGGTTAAAGTGGCCAAGGAGGGCCAGTCGGGGGAGTGGGTGTCGAGCTCGAACAAAGCACCAAGGACAGTGGAACAGTACAAAATGTAACAAAATGTAATGTAACAATGTAAAATGTAGCAATGTAGCAGAGATAAAGCACCAAGGAGGCGAAATGACCTTGACCGACGTCGCTGGCCCTATTCCAGTGATGAATATCCCGTTTTCATGTAGCACTAAGCAAATATGTTTACGTATGTGGCAGCGATGGACAAGAAAATTGCCTGTGGTGTAATAGGGAGTCCACTTCATGTAGCTATTATGTGGGGGGCTCCCTATTCACCTTAAAACACCATGGGGAATATGGTGGAGTTTCGGGTGTTTTGAAGTTTGGTCAAAGCGACTGAGACACCAGAGACCATAAGTAAATTCCATTATTTGCTTCCTCACCTTATCGGCAACATATACTTCGGCCTGCAATGGCACGATTAATGTCCCCATAACAATGATAATTCAGCGGTATGCTACTTAGAGGTCAGGTCATGTGCTTGTTCAGAATGATACTGTCCTCTCCACGGCTAACTAACTTGTGTGGTATAGTGTGACTTTGTGATACTTTCTTCTAATTAATTGCATCGGAGAATGTTCGTTTGAAGTTCTCATTACAGATCCGCATCGTCGATCACCGATTATTTGCTACCTTCAATGATTTGTGTACTACATTTCATGAGTGATCTATATTGAACAAGATTAGCCCGAATGTTTGCTTGGGTGGCATCAAGGCCCTGACATCATCGAATTCCTATGCTTAGGAGAGCTGATGCGTGAATACCCCCGGTAGCTCAGTTGGTTAGAGCGCTGGCCTGCGCTGGTCTCCCCTGTCCTGGCAACACAAGGCTCGAGTCGCTTCTCGCGCTCGCATTTAGCTGGGCGGGTCAGTTGGCAGCTGGCCCGATAAGGCCGGGGACGAGCTACCGGGCGGTCGTGTCGGTGCATTGACGGCACGTTCAAATTTCGGTCAAGATCCTGCCGTTGAACTGGAATTCATGGATCGGGTGGTGGGGCCGGGGTTCACGCAGCAAGCCCTGCCTAGCAATAGAACCTTGGTTCATAAAGCCACTCCAGCAAAAACTCGGATTAAATTTTTTTAACCCTGACCCGGCCGCCCGACCTGGGAATCCCAGCCTAACCGCAACATCATGACTAGGAGGACGTGCCTCCAATGCACCGACATGGCCGCCCCGGTACCGCGCCGTCGGCCTTATGGGACCAATTGTCAGTTGACAACAACTTTGCGAACTTTGCCACCACTCAGGCTACGCACCAACCCCAGGCAGGAGGCGATGTGAGGTGAGGTGACCCTCAGCTCCGCTGACACCGCAGCCGATGCCCTGCCGAGCCAAAGGTTGCATCAGAAAACAGCGCCTGCACCTGGGCGGCGTCCTACTGGGTATCGGGCTCTTGGCCTGCTCCAGCACCGGGAGCGTATCGATCGAGAGGCGGCCGGAGCGCCGGCCGACGAGCGGACGGTCGCTATGCAAGTGGGCGCGCTTCTCAGCAGCGCGTGCAGCCTTCGTGGCCGGCCCCGCAGCACGTCCGCATCACGAGACTCGTATCGCATCCGAACGCAAGGACGCACTTTCTGTACTTGGTACTTTCTTTCTGGATTGCATTCCAACATTGCTTTTGAACATGCGAAGAACACACTCCTGCGAGTCTAACTGTAAACACAATGATTCCACAGTTGTAGAATGTGGAATGAGGGGCCGGCTTCACATGCACTCACCGCACTTATAATCATCTGCACAGGCGGTCCACACACGATCGATTTGAGGCCATCCCACATCTTGTGAAGGCTTCTCAACACCTGACAGCAGTGATGGAGGCTGGTCTCGCTCTTGTGGCCGATGATTGTCACGATTTTCTCACCTTCCACCCCGAGACGATCCAGCTTTGCGGTAGCCGTCGCACGTGCACAGGGGTTTCTGCACGTCTTTATCGGTACGGCATAGTAGCTCATGCACCTTATCATTCTTCCTGGGTGGTTCAGCGTCACACTACGAGGATTCACACTTCGAACTGCATGCAAATGCTACGAGCGCCGAGTTCGATTTTTTATTCGAATCCGTTCCAGGCCCGCTAAACCCACATATCCCGTCTTGCGTAGGGTCCCGCTTGGCAGCACCGGCTCGCTGTTCTCCTGCTGCGCTTCTTTCAAGTTCTCTTGTTGGACTTGAAAATAGAATACGAGTACTACTCGCATTGGGGATTCTGGGACTGAGTCCCAGAATGGTAGACAAAGCTATTGGCGATGCAGATATAATTCCACGCAAGCAATACAACTTGCAGAAAAGAAGGAAACCATTGGATTTGAATTCGCCAGGCACCAAAAGTATTGGAACTAGAGTACTGCTACTCAGAGATAGACCGAAGTTGATAAAGGTCGAGCAGACTAGGATGTGACTGGTTTCAAAGGATAGGGATACTATGTTTGCCGTTCTGAGGCCTGGGTACATTATCATCACTGGAAGCAAATGAAACAAACGCCCAGTTGTTGTGGTAGATTTGCAACAAGCGTAATTTGAGGGAGGAAGCAACACAGTGCATAAAGCCTGATATTTTATCATCGAGAGAACACACCGGATGAAATGTTATCTATCATTGTCGATGGCCTCCAACATCTTGTCACTGGAATGCTGAAGTAATCTAGGCGCTACGCAACATTGTGGGGAAAATTACGTCTGGTAGCTTATCACATAATGACAATCGTGCGCAACATCGTGCGGTAAATTACCCCGGTAACTTACCAGACACAATGACAATCGTGCGCAGTCCGTGTACAGTTACACGTACCCAATGCACTGCTGTCACAAAAGCCGCCATAGTCTCGATACCATCTCAGATAACACTAGCAGCGGCAGCAGCAGAAGGCGACAATGCTCTGATTATGATTGAGCTTCGTGATGAATGACGCTTGAGCCAAACGGTTCCCAGATAACACTGCACGCGCCGTCAGGTCGGTATCGAAACCGGCTTATTCACTGCACAAGCGGTCAGTCGTCCCTCTCGCTGAGCGGGCTCCATCAGGCCGTCCCTCCCGCTCAGCGGGCTCCATCAGGCCGTCACTCCCGCTCAGCGGGCTCGGTCAGGTTGTCACTCTCGTCCATCGTAACCAGGTCAGGTCGTCGCTCTCCAACAGTGGGGTTTGATCAGGTCGTCACTCTCGTCGTCTCACTCTGGGAAGGTCACTTTCGCCCATCGGGCTAGGTCAGGTCGTCACTTTCGTCCATCGGGCTCGGTCAGGTCGTCACCGGTTTGATGACGACCTTTGGTGACGACCTCGTCGAGTGGGGTTTGGTCAGATTGTCACTCCCGTCCAGCGGACTCGGTCAGGTTGTCACTCCCGTCCAGCGGACTCGGTCAGGTTGTCACTCTCGCCCAGCAGGGGTCCGTCAAGGGTAGGCATGAGTCACTTAAGAAGGTATGCGTTTGCATTTGTATGCTTTCAAGCTCGGCTGTATACCTTACAGCTTAAACATCGCTGCTGTGTTCATTTCGGCAGTGATGCGAAATATGGTGACGTGAGTTTGTTATTTGCATAGCGTAAGCTCTGGCTTGAAGGAATACAACTTGGGAAATATTTCAATGTATACGAATAAGCACCATGTATGCGTGTTAAAAAAAAACACAAATAACTCCTTTGAGTCGGCGCTTCCAGGAATTCATCGAGGTAGTATTCTGCGAATAAACAAATATTAGAGCGAAAATGTGTAGGCACAATGAAGCTAACAGCATTATTGTCTTGGCGTTAGGTATAGTGTAGTCAAGTTTAAAAATACAAGTTATATAATGGCGGGCTTGTTTTTATTTCTGAACCACTTAATGCACGCGCCCGTACAGTCGCCCAGGCATAGCAGGAGCGAATTCCCGTCGCTTTGCAACACCGCTTCTGCTACTGCCACCACCTACCTATTCCCTTCCTCCCCAGAAAGCAAAGATTTTGGGACCTGAGGGCTCCTAAAATTTATCATACGTGTGTGTGTGTGTGTTGAATTTGGCCAGCCTGCCACCGTGTGGTGATATCGGCTGTTTCCGTGTGTTATGTTGTTGTGTTAGCGTTAAGAGGTATAAAGGGGTGAAGGGCATGGTAGGAGGGTTAGTCGAGGGATGGAAGAGGGTGTTGTTTTGTTGAGCAGTGCCGAAGTAGATTTGTAGGCGTCTTGAAGTTTGGAGTGTGCTGAGTAGAGCTGGGTTGAGCAGAAGTAGAGTTGGTCGAAGTCCGAAGATGATGCGGTTGAGAAGAGTTGCCAGTCCGGACGGTGCCAAGTAGGGGTACGGGGTGTAGTGGGGGGTTTGGGGTTTGGTCATCGCCTTGGTTGAGTAACATTGCAAGAACATTGTCTTTGTGGTATTTTTTTTCTTGTTCTTTTTAATCAGTGTCATGTTTTTCGTTTTTGGCTATTTTGTTCATTTTTTCCCCCTTTTTGTAACAAATCTTTTTGTTTTTATTTCATTTTTTTCATTTTTTTCACAGTTGTTCTAGTACGCGTGTGATAGAGAGAAAGTGGAAGACATGTTTGTGTAGTGCTGGATGTTCGTCGTTGAGGAGAGTGGTGAGGTTTAGTGGAATGTTGTGTGTGGCGTAGTAGTTGGTGATAGGTTGTCTTTGGTGGTTGTATTTGGTGCCGTAAATGAGTATGTGTTTGATTGTGAGTGTTCGATGACATGTTGTGCATTGTGGTCTCGGTTGTCGTAGGATGAGGTATGAATGTGTGAGTGCTGTGTGTCCTGTTCGTATTCGTGTTAGTGTACGTTCTTTGAATCTGGTGTGTTGGTTGATGGAGTGCCATTGTTCGTGTTTGGGGTGTATTTCGTGGAGTTGTGTTATTGTTGTGTCCCAGGTTTGTTGTATGTGTTTTTTGAGGGCTTGGCGTATTGTGGGGTAGTAGTCTGATTGTGAGTAAGGGCATTGCGTGATTTGCTGTAGTGTTGTGGCTAGGTTTGCTTCTGTGTCTGCGTGTTCATTACCATGTATGTTTGTGTGGCTTGGGATCCAGAGGAGTAGTGGGCGTTGTTGGATGTTTAGTTTTTTTGTGTATGTAGAGTATTTTGGGGATAAGTGGGTATTTGGTGTAGGGTGTCATGCTTTGTAGTGCTGATCTTGCATCAGTGGCTATGATGTTGTGTTCCATTTGTGTGTTGTAGATGGTGGAGTAAGCCGAAAAGATTGCGTAGAGTTCTGCTGTGTATGTGGATGCTGTGTCGTGCAGACGGGCCCGCAAGATGACTCGGGGCGGTGCTGTATTGGAATACAGCACCGCCGCTGAACCCGTCTGCTGTGTGGGTGTTTTGGATCCGTCTGTGAATATGATGTTATAGTTTGCGTATTGTGCTGTGAACTGTAGGAAGAGTTGTTGTATTTCTGCGTCTGTGTATGTGTGTTTTGGTTTGTCTATGAGAAAGTGTGTTGTGGGCGCTTGGTGTTTCCACCATGCTGTGGATGGTGGGAGTGGTTGTGTTATAGGAAGTGTGATTTGTAGACTATTTGCGTGTTGGTGTATGCGACATCCTATTGTGGTTTTAAGTCGTGATCTTTTCATAAGTTGGTGTTTGCGTTTGGTGCGGATTTTGAGTGTTTCAGTGCATGGGTGTTGTTTGACGAGTTGTGTTTTGTAGTGGCATCTAAGTAGTGCTTCTGTACGTCTGTGTTTGAGTTCTGGTATGTGATTGTATATGTGGAGTGCGAGGTAAGGTGTAGTGATGTATGCTCCGGTAGCTATTTTTAGGCATTGGTGTTGTAGTGTGTCTAGAAGGTGGAGGCTTGTTTTGGCTGCGTTTTCCAAGAGTGGGGATCCGTATTCCATGATTGGTAGGATGATTGCTTTGTATAATGTCAGTAGTGTGTTTCGGTCGGATCCACAGATTGTTCCAGAAAGTGCTCGTAATAGGTTTATTCTTTTTGAGGCGCGTTTTTGAATGTTTAGAATGTGGGGCCGAAAGGTGAGTCGTGGATCTAGTGTGATACCTAAGAATTTTGTTGTGGTTACAAAGGGTATGGGTGTGTGGTCTATTTTTAGTGGTTGTAAGTTTGTTTGTCTAGTGTAGCCGAATATCATGCATTTCGATTTGTGTGGTGCTATGTGTAAGTTAAGTAGGGCTAGTTTGTTGTGTAGTTATGTTAGTGCGTTTTGTAGTATTCCTAATGCGTTGTTGAGTGTTTCATGTGATGTCCAGAGTACAATGTCATCTGCGTAAATTGCGATTTTGGTCGGGAAATTGTCAGTGATGAGTGAGTTTAGGCCTAGAATAAAGAGAAGGGGACTTAATACGAAGCCTTGCATTAAGCCGGTTGTGGGGAATTTCATGTCTGAAGTGTGGGGCCCAATTTTTACTTGAAATGATCGTTTTAGTAGGTAGACGTGGAGGTGGTGTGGAAGTCTTCCCTGTATGTCTAAGTTGTATAGGTGTTGTAAGAGTGCTGTGATGTTGATTGTGTCATAGGCTTGTTTGAGATCCAGGAAGACGGCGACGGTGACGCGTTTCTTTGCCGCCGCTTCCTGGATATGAGTGATGAGGTAGGTGAGGTTGTCAAGACAGGAGCGGTTAGGGAAAAAGCCTGATTGTATAGGAGAGATCAGTTTTTGTGTTTGAATGATGTAGAGGAGGCGTTTTTTTACAAGGCGTTCGAAGAGTTTGTGAAAACAGCTGGTTAGTGCGATAGGGCGGTAGGAGTCGCATAGGGTTGAAGTGTCCAAATGTCCAAGAAGTGTCCAAATGTCGCCGAGAGGGGTGAATCTGTTAAATTGATTGCAAAATGTATTCCAGGAGGTCTTTTTGGCATTTTTAATGGTTCTTTTGCACGCTGGTCTGAGTTGTTTGTATGCTGTGAGTGTTTCCGGTGTGCGGTGTCTTTCGTGTCTGCCTTGCGTGATTCATCGCGCGGATCGCCCGGTGGCATTCGTCGCTCCACCAGGGCGCCGTGCGTGGTTTGTGTTGATGGCGTGGTTTTGTTTGTGGTATGTGTTGGTGTGCTGCAGTGATGAGGATGTGTGCAAATTGCTCTGGTGTGAGGTGTGGGTTGTGTACTGTTTGTGCGGTTATGGATTCTGAAAAGGGTGTCCAGGCTGCTTTTTTTAGGTTCCATCGGCCCGTGGGTGGATTGGGTGGGCCGGTGGTCGGGATTTGGTGAAAGGTTATAGTTATGGGCGCGTGGTCGCTGAAATGAGGATCGGGATCGGCGGTCCATGATATGGTGAGGGCTATACGTGAGGATGCCAGGGTTACGTCAGGTGTCGTGGGGAGGTGGAAGCCAATTGGGACGAGGTATGTTGGTGATCCGGTGTTGAGTACTGTGAGGTTGTGTTGTGTTGCTAGAGTAATGAGTAGGTGTGCTTTGTGGTCGGGTCGTGTTGTTCGTGTGTCCCATATTGGGTGATGTGAGTTGAAATCTTCAGCTATTATGACTTGAGTGGTAATTTGGTCAAGTGCTTTATTTAGTTCCGAAAGATTTTCTGTGTTGCTTGATGGGGGGTCGTAGATGTTGATGAGTATGTAGGCTGTGTTGTGGAGGTGTATTTCGGTGAGTAGTATGTTTGATGTCGTGTTAAAGTGTTTCAGACGGTGCGGTGTTGTGTTCCTAATGTAGGTGCAGACACCGCCTGACCTGTGTGTGTTGTGTGTGTCTTGTCTGTACAGTGTGTAGTGAGGGATATTGAATTGATAGGGATCGTTTGGTTTGAAATGTGTTTCTTGTAGGCATAGTGCAGTGTGGTTTGTCTGTCGTGCGTAGTGTTTGAATTCTGGCCAGTGTCTAATGAGTCCGTGTGTGTTCCATTGTAGTATTGCATTCATTGTCTGTGAGTGTTAGCGCGGGTGAGTGGTCTTTTCGGTGAGTGTTTTTGTTGGTGTTTTTTGTTGGCCTTTGTGGTTCTTGTGGTTCAGAGGGGGTGGTGTTGGTGTTGGGTTTAAGGGGATTGTGATGTCTGAGTCGGTTGTGGTGTGATCGGTGTCCGTCTGTTCTGATCCCGTGTCCTGGTCTGTGTGTGAGTGCGGTGCCTGTGATGTGTCCGATGTGGGTGACGTTTGTGGGGATGTTGAGGCTCCTGGCTGGTAGGGTGGTGGCGGTGGTGGGTGACAGGGTGGGGTAGGTGCTGATTGGCGGTTTGGAATGGGTGGTGGTGCTTGGAGTGGTCTGTGGGTCGTGGAGGGTCCTGGTGTTGCGGGGTGCTTCTTGTGTGTGTTGGTGTTGGTCGGAGTTGGTGTGTCTGTTTGTTGTGTGAGTGGGTTTGTGTTCTGTTTGCGTTGAATTGGCGTGGGCAGAGCCGGGTACTCTGTGTAGGATAGTGGTGGTGCTTGTTGGTGGCTCCCCGGCTCTGTGCGGCGAGACGGCCACGCCGCCCGCGGGCCAAAGACCGCCGCTCTGGCGTCGGCCAGGGCCATGCCCCCGAGGTGGACTTGGCGGAGCACCTCCCGCTCCGCCTGCCATCGGGGGCAGTCCCCGTCCGACGCCGCGTGGTCCCCCCGCAGGCGGCGCAGCTGCGCACGTTGCTGGTGCAGTGTTCGGTGTCGTGTGGTTGAGCGCAATTGGCGCAGGTGCATGTGTTGTTATGGCACCCCCCCCCGTTGAGTGCCCGTATCGTTGACATTTGCGGCAACGCCGCGGGAGGGGTGCGCGTGGTGTTACTGAGTAGCGTAAGTATCCTGCCTTGATGTGTTTTGGTGGTGTACGTGTCGTGAATGTCAGTATTATGATGTGTGTGGTGTTGTATCCGTGTCTTGGGGTCGGCCTGTACACGGAGGAGACCCCCTGTTCCCGGAACCTCCGGGCCAGTGTCTCCTCCGGTATGCAGGCCAACTCCCGTGCCATGATGGTTCCCTGTGACGTGTTCATGTTTGTGGCTGGAGTGATGGTGATCGGGGTGTGTTGTACCTGATGTATGGTGGGGAGGATGAGTCCGTCTATGGCGTTATTTGCTTGTATCAGGAGCGCCCCCCAATCTAAGTGCTTTGGCGTGTAAGGGCGCTCCTGTCTGCTTGGCGAGTTCCTCATCCACCAGCCAGGGATCGAGGGAGCCCATGGGCTCCCCGTCTCCCCGGCGGCAGATGAAGAACTCGCCAGTCGGTGGAGGTGTGTCGGTGTTCATGCTGTGTTGTGCCGTATGGTGTTGTCTGTGTTTATTGTGTATGTGGTGTTGGGTAAAGGGTGGGTTGTGGCAGGTGTGTGTAGCACAGAACAGTACAATAGCTGGCAGAGGGTATAGAAGGGCGTGAAGGAAGCCCGACAGATTGTAAAAGAGGGGCAGATAAAGACGAAGAAAACACAAAGAAATCAGAAACTGTGCGTGAAGTGAGCACGTTCAGAAGGATCAGATAAAGATCGTGCAGAGGGCACTAGAGGGAAAGTCTGGGAGTGTGGGGGAAGGAGCCCGGGGCGGGGGGGGAGTGGCAGCACCGCCGGACTGACCTTGTAGGAGAAGACGAGAACCGTGGATGCAGGTTTGTAGAAGAAGGCGGTGGATCGTAGATGTAGGCTTGCAGAAGTAGGCGGCGATGAAGCGTAGATGTAGCTGAAGAGATGGCGAAGATGAAGCACTGCACTGCACTGGAGGGTCTTGATGTAGCTTGTATTCCGGCGGAGTAGGGAGGTATAAGTAGGTAGTAGTGAATGAAGGGGAGAGGAGAGGTCGCTGGCGCAGGGAGGTGTGTGTGTGTAGAGCGTGTGTGTCTTGTAGTCCGGTGTGTAGTGTTGGTGGCAGGTGGCTGGTCGGGTGTTGCTGGCGTCTTGCGTCTTCAGGACCGGTCTCTTGCGGTGCTGAGGCGCTTCACAGGCAGGGCGGGGGGAGTGGGCTCAGGCGTGACGTGCGACGTGCGATCGAATGCTGCGAGCAGCGAGGAGGTATATCATTTCTCATACTTCACCAAACAAAATTAATCGCCTCCTTGTCCTGCTCCATCCAGAATTGCTATCCACGTTCGCCTCTTTCTAGACACTTCTAATGCCCTCTGACATTTTCAGAGCGACCACCAGACGCTTCACTAAGGGCAGGGCGTCGCACTTATTCATTCATTTTGTTAACCAGGCTACAAAACGGATTCCACGCTGGATAATGACCTCTGGCTTCAACTACTCCCACACAGCTGGTGTTTCGTGTCCGACACTCTCTGTCGTGCCTGTTGGGAATGCAAGTGCTGGTGGACGAACGGCTGGGCAGCGATGCGGCGGGTGAAAGCAGCGACGCCGACACCGGTGGAGGTGGTGGTGGTGGTGGGGGGAGTGGCGGAGCGGATGCCAACCGCACACTGGCAATTTCTCCCGCCTGTTGCTGTGAAGCGTCGCTGATGAAGGCGGATCTAGTTCGCCCGCCAACAGCGGAAGCCATGCACGATCTGCTACATTTGTCCGGCAAGCAACATTGCCACTGGCCGATCTGGTAGCCAGGCAGCAGTGCACGCTGGTAGAGCCGGATCGCTGCTCAGACCGCAGCAACTCCGCCAGCTCAAGTGTACGTGTGTGACTTGTGGCCGGACCACCTGAACCCTCCCCTCGGGTGGAGGGGTGTCAGTGTCGCCGGCTGGTGCCCACGCGTCTCCCGGACTACTTTTGGTACGCACACACTACAAGGTGTGTTTTGACATGCTTTGGCGTTATGATATTGACATGGCATTATTGCATTGCTTTGGTGTTTACATATGTAATAAGGAATCACGAACTTTAAAACGGACGATGAACAATTTTTCGTTGCATACTGATCACCTTCAATTTTCCAGAACACTTCCTTGCAAGCTGATTCTTCTTTAATTCATTAGCATGAATGAGTCAATGTAAGACATTGAGCGCATGACTTGACCAGTTGTGTAGAATGGGCAAAAAATAAGCACAACATGAGGGGCCCGTCGAAGCTCTCTGTCACGCTGCGGGCAGAGCAGAGCTATTGCAGCAGCGGAGTGGAGGCAAGACAGTAGTATGCCCGTGGTTTCCCTATCCTGTTTATTTCACCGTGGGCTATTCGCTGCTTCAAACACCATACGATCCCGGCGTGACACGTCACTACATGTCACCAAGCGTGACAGGTGAGTTGTCATTTTGCTGACAAATTAAACTGCTGGTATTTTTCGCATCAAGATAACAAAAAGGTGATTGCAGAAAAGACGCGGGGACGAGTGGTCTAGGGGTTAGATGCTCGTCTCACAATCGAAAGATTGTGGGTTCGAATCTCACCTGTCGCTACTCTTCGCCCGCGACCAATCGGCGTGAGAGATTGGCGACGCTATGTGACTCAACGGTCGACGTAAAACCAATAACCATAACCATGCAAAAAAGACGCAATATTAAGGTGTTCAAGGACGATCTTGATACACACATTAGCGGCATGCTTAATCATCTGGAGACGGCTCTGAGACGGGAGTTCAACTCCTCTAGCAAGCTCCGGACTCGCTCGATCGACCACAGTAAAAAAAAAATATTGTCGTTCTGCCGGAATTCCTCTATTATCTCCCCGAACACGTCAATGCATGTAGGGTTGCACTTTAGGCTACGGAAAAAAATGTAACTTCAGTCGTTTCAGCCCTCGCTGGCGTTACGTCAGCGAGCTCCGAGTTGCGAGCAGAACAACTGTGTAACTGCTGTACTGCTGTGTTGCAGAGCTGTAGCAGATACATAACTGGGAAATATGTTTATATCAAGCGCTGTACACAATCTTGAGGCTCACAATAATCGATGCAGGAGCGATCAATGTTTGCGAACGACTGCACTGCGAACCCCAGGGCTGCTCTGCCAACTTCTACCTTCTTGAGGATACTCCAGCATTGTCTCGGCAGCGCTACACAGGAAGTGCGCACGTGGTCGGAGAGACCGGAGATCAGTACCAACCCCACCAGTTTCGAAAACGACTCTCCACACATGTTCGCAGCTCAGACAATTTAAAAAAATCGTAAGACAATCACATTTTAGTCACTCCCCAAGGGATGGGTACTTGCTAAAATATTGTATCTTAAAAGTATTTCATACAAGCTACATACACCATAAACATCTGCGAAGAAGCCACAAAGCTTCCAGCTAAACACAAGACAATTAAACCGAAAACAAATCCGAGAAAAGTAAAAGTTTC
>JAOTOM010004706.1:312500-355000 GCA_034440615.1 Ashinkailepas kermadecensis | reverse complement strand
AGGCATATGGCACACATTGGGCGGGTGCTCTGGAATAAACATGCATGGCGGGCCTCGGCCTTCAGTCTGAGGAGAGATCGACATCACCGGTGTCTTCTTCGTTGACATATCGCTCAGCGCAGATATATAGTTGAACAGCTGCTCTGACAGCTGAAACTGGCTCTGAACCAGCCCTGGGCAATAGCAATCAGCTGTTGGAGTGTCGTTTAGCTGCATACACACTCACAGCTCACACGATGTGTGCGACGTGAGTGTGAGCTGTGGGTGGCGCGGCCTAGGCCGGCTGCTGACTCGACTGCGTCTGACCCCGCTGACACCGGTCGACCCGGGTACGCCCCAGGGGTTACCCGGCCGCGGCCCGGCTGGGGGACAGGTCACAGCGGCGGCGGCGGCGGCGGCGGCGGCGGCGGCGGCTGCCACCTTCGGCGAAGTGGCGCTGCGCTACCGTTCGGAGAAAACGGTTGGCCTGGCCGTTTGTATATACGGCTCGGCGGACGAGGGCCGCTCGGCGGACGAGGGTGGCTCGGCGGACGAGGGCGGGTCGGCGGACGAGGGTGGCTCGGCGGACGAGGGCGGGTCGGCGGACGAGGGCGGCTCGGCGGACGAGGGCGGGTCGGCGGACGAGGGCGGCTCGGCGGACGAGGGGGCTCGGCGGACCAGGAACGCCCAGTGGACGAGGACGGCTCGGCGTGTGAGGGGGCTCGGCGGACGAGGAACGCTCAGTGGACGAGGAGGGCCCTGCTGGCCTCCACTGACCCCGAGGACCTGTGGGCTGGGCCGGTCAGGTCAGCACACGCCGACCGAGCGAAGCGAGCGGATCGCATCCCGGTGCCGGCTGCGAGCTTTGGGAGTCGAGGCGGCGGTCGTGTCGCGTGGAGCCCCAGCCAGGGCAGGTGTTTCCTACTAGATTGGGGTCTAAGCCGGCACGTTGGTGGACTGCAGCACACCAGGGCGCGTCCACGAATCTCCGGAGCAGCTGGGGAGAGCACGACCGCGTCGCCGCCATCAGCCAGTCGCGCTGTTTCATGTTGGTCTAGGGGTAAGATGCTCGTCTCAAAATCGAAAGATTGTGGGTTCGAATCTCACCTCTCGCTACTCTTCGCCCGCGACCAATCGGCGTGAGAGATTGGCGACGCTATACGACTCAACGGTCGACGTGTCGCAAAACCAATAACCAACCAACCAATCCCGCAACACATCAGATGAGCATCACGTCCTGGCGGTCTCGACGGCATCGGCAATGAGGAGCGCGCTGTCGCACGGCCGCCCGCTGGTCCTCCTCCCGTCTCGACGCATCAGCATTCACTTCAGGAGGGATTTTCTGAGAAAACGTGCGCGGGAGGGATGGCTTTGACAAGTCAGCCGGCGAGCGAGGCATTCTGAATGAGGTGCACCGCCGACTTCTGGCTGACCCCATCCCGGGGGCCCTCCGGAACTCAGCCACGTTTGGGTGCACGCAGGCGTGAATGCAGCTTCATGTGATGAATGCAACGTTGTGTATATAAGCGTGTTCATTTAAGTAGCGAGGCTTTCGTTCTTCTCGTCAGCTGTTAGAGCAGTCGGCTACCGTGATGTGAAAAACAGCCACTGACCAGCGGTACCGCCCCCCGGAACACGGAACATGGAACACGAGCTTTTTGCATATTTTTGGTGGTGGCTGAACACAGTCAGTGGTCACTGGAATGCCACCAGTAGCTTCCCGAGCACTTCCAATAACAGATTATCTGAAGTGTTCTGAAGTACTCGCCTAATTCGGATACACTACCCCCTACCCCCCATACACAGTGATAGTGTGCCCCGAAATTGTCGGAGCACCATCTTATAAACAATATACTATATATATATATATATATATATATATATATATAAGCTATACTATACTATAACAGTGAACCAACCTCTCATCTGGCATCTCAAGTCTTTCAATCAGACCCAACCAAATGCACTGCTCGAGACACATGACACATTTCTATAAAATGGCACCATTGCCCGTGCCCAGGGTCCACGACGTTCCATCTCGAACTTGTAAGCACATTATCAAAGTTAAAACAGCACTTTCTGCTTGCGATGTTTACTGACCAATGAGGCTTTTGGCCACGTGCGTCTCGTTAAGACACTGGTAAGTCACATGCGGAACGCGGACGACGGCAAACGGACACCTTTTGACATCATGCTCACGATTGTTCCCCTTTCTCTCTTCAGTCCATTTGACTGGAATACGACAGCTTTGACACGTGTCGAGCACCGGCTGCTCCCTCAATTGGAAACACGAAACACTGACTTCACAACATACCTCCCGCAACAGCAGTGTCGGAAGTGAGGGCGTCCGAACATTTCAGCCGGCAGACATCTCATGAAGGGTTAAGTTCCTTCACCACTCACATACATCCTTTGAAGAAAAAAAATGATGCAATCTTGTATCCTGCGCACCATCCATTTGTATCCGCATATGCCTTATCCTCACCTAGTAAACCTGTGTAACCTGCAGCTCGGCCAACATCAGTAGTGAAGAACGTCCCCAATCATTGCCGTTTTGTAGCACAATTGACATTACACCGGCCGGAAAGTTCAGGAGAGCTGCTGATTGGGCATCTTATAACCAAAGCAATGCTAGCTAGCCTTCTGAAGTATGTGCTAACCAAGAGAAGCCTGAGGCGTGAAAGCGCGGGATTGAACACACGACTCTGTGATCGCCATCGCCCGAGGTTCAGTCAGGTCGCATAGCCACTCGACCACACACATCGCTTAGATCTGGCCGCGTCCCTGGAAGCCAGTCGAAGCTCACACGAGCGGTCCAGCTCGGCCCTACCCGGCGAGTCTGCCCCAGCGAGTCTGCCCCAGCGAGACTGCCCCAGCGAGTCTGTCCCAGCGAGTCTGCCGCAGCGAGTCTGCTCCAGCTCGGCCCTACCCGGCGAGTCTGCCCCAGCCAGTCTGCCCCAGCGAGTCTGTCCCAGCGAGTCTCCCCAGCGAGTCTGCTCTAGTGTATGTACGATAAAGAAGCTCACACGAGCGGTCCAGCTCGGCCCTACCCGGCGAGTCTGCCCCAGCGAGTCTGCCCCAGCGAGTCTGCGCTAGTGTATGTACGATAAAGAAGCTCACACGAGCGGTCCAGCTCGGCCCTACCCGGCGAGTCTGCCCCAGCGAGACTGATAAAGAAGCTTACACGAGCGGTCCAGCTCGTGTCTACCCGTCGCAGCACCACACAATCGTCGGGTCCTCCCGGCACCGCCCCACTCAATCGTTTGAAATCTTCGCATATACTTTTCCTTTGTTGCGGCACCTAAAGTCTTTTCTTACTCGGAATTGGACCTGCTCTGCATTTTCCCAGCTTGCATCGCGATAATTGTTCATACCTGCTCACGCTTCTATCGAAATCCCTTAGACCCACTTCTTGCACATGTTCTTCCAGCGTGAGCAAGAAGAGTGTAAAGCGCCCCCCCCCCCCAAAAAAAAAGCCCTATACTGGTACCATATAGACATCATAGCAGTTGTTTGCAATACGCATTTGTGGTAGCTTGATTTTTCTGTTATTTCACTGAGAGCGTGTCAGCACCCACACGCGTAATTTCTTTCTCAACTCGCACGGACCCAGCAGCAGGATAGAACGAGCAAACGACGGACCCAGCAGCAGGATAGAACGAGCAGACCCGGCATACCGACGCGACTGGAGTTGAATAGAACCAGCAGAGTGGAATAGCGACTCACTTTTGTGCGATTTTTTTTTACTGTTTCATAATAAGTCATGCGACATTTTTGTTTTATTAAATTATGCGATGATTTTTCGGCTAAGTTCTCTCTGGCCTTCTATTTCATGACGAAGAACAGCATGCGCTGCTTTCTTTCTGGAGTGCATTCCAACATCGCTTTTGAACTTGCGAAGATCACACTCCTTCCACGAGTCTAACTGTAAACACAATGCTTCCACAGTTGTAGAATGTGGAATGAGGGGTCGGCTCCGCATGCACTCACCGCACTGATAATCATCTGTACAGGCGGTCCACACACGATCGACTTGAGGCCATCCCACATCTTGTGAAGGCTTCCCAACGCCTGACAGCAGTGGTGGAGGCTGGTCTCGCTCTTGTGGCCGATGATTGCCACGATTTGCTCACCTTCCACCCGAGACGATCCAGCTTTGCGGTAGCCGTCGCACGTGCACAGGGGTTTCTGCACGTCTTTATTGGTACGGCATAGTCGCTCATGCACCTTATCATTCTTCCCGGGTGGTTCAGACTCATCGGTCCCGTGCCATGCCACGTCGTCTTTCGTGTATGCTGCCCGAAAAAAAAGAGAAAAACAGCGTCACACTCTGGATGGAGGAAAGAGATGCACCGCCTGTATGACGTCAAATGGCCGGCTGAACCGCTGCCGTGAGTACTTATTGTTTATTGGGTGGCTTATGACGCACTTTATGCGCGATCATGGTTAATGGCGCCGCTCACACTGTTTCGCCGGAAGGCGGTCGGATTGTGAAACGCCCCGAGTGGTGCGTGGTGGAGTGTTGAACCGGGAACAATGGTATCCGGAGCCCAACACCTTAACCACTCGGCCACCGCGCCCCCGTCGTAAGCGTGTCACAGACTCGGCGGCCCACTGGTCTCTTCCTCGTGACGCCTGTTCATTTCATCAGCACTCATCTCCACGCACCCGTGATTGTTTTCGTCAGCCAACACCCTGCCAGTTATTTTCGTCGTTCTCTGGAGGTGTTGTCGGTCCGCCCACAGAAAGGGTACATCGTATCGAACTAGACTGTGCGCTGGAGGACGGTGCGCGGCTGCAGATTGTTGCTGAAGCACTCCTGGAGCTCCTTGATGTCTCCGTCTCGAATGGACGTTTTGTGGTGCCGGGACCTTGTTTTCGGATGTTCGCCACCGCAGGTATAATCCTTCAGTCGCCAGAGGAAAGATTTGAGCGTTCGATATTTCAACCTTGTGATGTTTTGTACACAAACCTGCAGCTCATACTTAACACTGTGCATATATTGAGTCTTGTGGAGGTCTTCATCCTTCCGCCAGACGGTAAGGAAGTATTTTTGCGGCAGCCTTTCGATGCTTCGCTTGATGTGTTGTTTTTGCACGTTGTTTTTCATCCTGAACTACTCAAACGGATCGCCAGCTAGTTTTGCTAATGCCTGGGTTCGAGAAAATAGTCAGGGACGAATCCAGTAATTTTCATGGGATTTAAATTATCACTCATAAAAAATAAAAAATGTAGCCTGTAGTGACTAATTAGTTCAACTTACATGCACCACGCGATTTTCACATAACAAGGTAGCGGAAACATACTCAAGTGCGAAATCCGGCCCCGCCTGCAAGCTCATTTATGTGCCACGTGGGCGCGGATCCACTCGTGTCCAGTCGGCCCTAAGTCTGTCCAATCGGCCCTAAGTCTGAAGTGCTCACCGGACCGATTCGAACTCTGCGCGCATACACAAACCTGCGGCTTGGCGCATTCACGAGTGCCTGAGGTACGTATGGTCAGGAGGGTCAGGAGCGCGTCGTGTTCGAGAACGGCACCTGTGCGCAGATTTGTGCTTGCCGCTAATGTTTACCGGCTAGTTCCTTTGTTTGCCTTCGATGTGGCCTAGCCAAGCAAGCCGGCCTCGAACTGAAACAGAAGGTCCCGTCTAGTTGGTTGGTTATTGGTTTTACGACACGTCGACCGTTGAGTCATGTAGCGTCGCCGGTCTCTCACGCCGATTGGTCGCGGGCGAAGAGTAGCGACAGGTGAGACTCGAACCCACAACCTTTGGATTGTGAGACGAGCATCTTACCCCTAGACCACTCGTCCCCAAGGTCCCGTCTAGGCACGAGGCGACCAGTCCTCGAATTTGTCACACGCACTTGAGGGCAATCGGATACAAAATTGTCCGTCAACATGACGCTCCTTGAATGTATTTAGTGGCAAGATTGGTTGGTTGGTTATTGGTTTTACGACACGTCGACCGTTGAGTCATATAGCGTCGCCAATCTCTCACGCCGATTGGTCGCGGGCTTAGTGGCAAGATTGTGTGCATCAGAGTATGCTGAGCATTCACTTCGAACATGCATCAAAACACGGCAGAGTGAACACAATTGATCACTCGATCCATACTAAATCGGCATACTAGTATGACAATAGCATGCCAATAGCATACCAATAGTATGCCAATAGAATGCCAATAGTGTACCATACCAACTTATACTAAATGTTTGTCGCCCAAACTCGGACATTTCTGAAAAGTATGGTAGGTCATAGAAAAGAAATAGTGTACCATGACAAAAACATCTGGACAGAATGGCATCCGTCCTACTACCGACACTCTACTACTTTGCAGGTTGTGTCCTGCACAGAGACGGAGAGGCAGAGGCGGAGACGGAGTTTGATGCGATGACGACATATTTGCCATGCACCACCATGTACGGCCATGTACTGCCATGTACCGCCATGTACCGCCATATAACGCTATGTACCGCCATGCACCGCCATGTACCGCCATGTACCGCTCTGTGCGACTGTGTCCCCCCTCTTGTTGTGGCCTGAGACTTGCTGTGCTCCGCACAATACCATTGTTCATAGTTCCGTTTCGTTGCATGCCGCTTTGTGAAGACCTGCACCACTTCAATCACTCTGCAGTGCTCTGGACACGGACATATACCACTCTGCATCTCTATTTGCCGTTCTACATCCCAGTTTGCACGTGTCTGCACCACTATGTACCACTTCGTGTCACACTAGGGCGCTCCTAGTCACAACGTGCGTCCTTTCACCGCGCTGTATCAGCATCTTCCATTCTGTACCACTCTTATTCCTCCCTATCACTTCATCATCATATACCACCATTTACCTCCCGGTACCACTGCTGCCGCGATTCGCCATTGCACACCGCTCCACAGTACACTGTACCACGATATGTCACAGTACATTGTGCCACGATCTGTCACAGTACACTGTACCACAATCTGTCACAGTACACTGTACCACGATATATCGCAGCACACTGTACCACGATCTGTCACAGTACACTGCACCACGATATGTCACAGCACACTGTACCACGATCTGTCACAGTACACTGTGACAGCCGCAGTACACTGTACCACAACGATCTGTCGCAGTACACTGTACCACGATCTGTCACGGTACATTGCACCACGATATGTCACAGCACACCGCACCACGATCTGTCACAGCACACCGTACCACGATCTGTCACAGTACACTGTAACACGATCTGTCGCAGTACACTGTACCACGATATGTCACAGTATACTGTACCACGATCTGTCACAGTACACTGTACCACAATCTGTCACAGTACACTGTACCACGATCTGTCACAGTACACTGTACCACAATATGTCACAGTACACTGTACCACGATCTGTCGCAATACACTGTATCACGATCTGTCGCAGTACATTATACCACGATCTGTCACATTGCACTGTACCACGATCTGTCATAGTGCACTGTACCATGATCTGTCACAGTACACTGTACCACGATATGTCACAGTGCACTGTACCACGATCTGTCGCCGTGTGCCACGCTGTACATCGCTGTATTGCTTCGTACCGCTCTGTGTCACTGCGCACACTTTGGTGCAGCTCTGCATCACTTCATGCCACTTTGTACCGTGTTGTATCGTTCTGGACCATTCTGTATCGCTCTGTGCCACTTGGTATCGCTCTGTATCAATATGTGTCTCTCTGTGTCGCTCTGTGCTGCTCTATGCCACTCTGTACCACTATGTGCCTCCTTGTACCGCTTTGCACCGCTTTGTATCGCTCTGTACCCCTCTGCACCGCGCTGTACCCCTCTGCGCCTATATGTACCGCTATGTACCTCTATGCGCCGCACTGTACCTCCCTGTGTCGCTCTGTACCTCTCTGCGCCGCACTGTACATCCCTGTACCTCTCTGTGTCGCTCTGTACCGGTTTGTGCCGCTGTGTACCACCCTGTCTCTGTACCGAATTGCACTTATCTGTACCGCTCTGTGCCTCTCTGCACCGCTCTGCACCGTCCTGTACCTCCTTGTATCTCTCTGCACCGCTCTGTATCTCTCTGTACCGCTCTGTACCTCTCTGCGCCGCACTGTACCTCCCTGTACCTCTCTGTGTCGCTCTGTACCTCTCTGCACCGCACTATACCTCCCTGTACTTCTATGTGTCGCTCTGTACCGGTTTGTGCCGTTGTGTACCACCCTGTCTCTGTACCGCATTGTACTTATCTGTACCGCTCTGTGCCTCTCTGCACCGCTCTGCACCGCCCTGCACCTCCTTGTATCTCTATGCACCGCTCTGTATCTCTCTGCGCCGCACTGGACCTACCCTGCACATCTCCTGTATGTACCTCTGTGTCGCTTTGTACCGGTTTTTGCCGCTGTGTACTGCCCTGTTTATATACCGCTCTGTACCGTTCCGTGCCTCTCTGCACCGCTCTGCACCGCAATGCACCTCCGTGTACCGCTCTGCACCGCTATGTACCACTCTGCACCGCTATGTACCTCTCTGCACCGCTCTGCACCTCTATGCGCCGCTATGTACCTTCCTGCACCGCTCTGTACCTCTCTATACCTCTCTGTACCTCCTTATACCTCTCTGTACCTCCTTGTACCTCTCTGCCCCGCTCTGTGCCTCTCTGTGCCGCTCTGTACCTCCCTGTACCTCTCTGTACCGCCCTGTACCTCTCTGTGCCGCTCTGTGCCGCCGTGCAGCGCGCTGTCTCTGCGCCGTACCGTGCCAGCGCGGTCGGCGGCAGTAGGTGGCGGCTCGTCCTCGACCGACCGGGGGTCTTTTCCGTCGGCCTTCGGGGCGTTCCGCGAACAGAGCGCTGCGGCGCGACCTGCATTCGCTGAAGCGCACACTGTACACGACGAGCGCGAGCGGATCGACCACGGCGGCCGGGCCGGGGCAGGTGGTCGGTCGGTCGCACAGCGCCGCCGCCGCCGCCGGCCCCGATCCGCCGCTTTCGCCCCGGGCCGGACCGGGCCGCGCCGCGCCGCGCCGCGCCGCGCCGCGCAACGCTCGGCAGCGCGTGGAGAGTTGCGCGCGCGCGCCGCAGTTTTGCCGGGCTTCCGAGAAGAAAAGCGCCGGCCGGGCGGTGTTTGTCGGCGTTCGCGGAATGCCATGGCTGGCCGGCGGCCCGCGCCGGCGGCCCGCACCGGCGGCCAGCGCCGCCGCCGCGCGGCTCTCCGCCCAGCTGACGTGGCGAGCGGCCGACGACGACTAGTGCCGTGTAATGTCGGGTGATTGTTGCGCTGCGCTGGCGTATATTGGTCGTGTGCGCCTCAGACAGCCGGTTTGTAGCCGCTTCAGACGACAGTGACTGCCGGTTATGCATGGTGGAAAATTGCCCGTGCATTTGAAATTGACAGCATGAATGCTGCTTTCACCCTCGGCCTTAGCTGATCTACGGTTACGAAACGTTGCGGGTTATATTCTGAGTTCATATGTATTCCCGCTGGGATGCTTCGTTCTGGTCAGCTGCAATTCACCTGGAGTCATAAAACCTTACGATACAATAGGACTGCATACCTTAGTAACAGGCAACAACAGTGACATGCCGTGTTATGTTTTGTCTATCAAGTGCAGAATGACTGATGTCATTTTGTGATATCCATCATCTTGCTTTTCATGGATAAAGAATGCTGTGGCTATTCCAGATGCAACACGAACTTTGGGTGCAACATGCAACATGGACTTTCTTAGATATACATTATTTTCCGCAATATTTAACGTAAACTTCTTTGTTGGGCAACACCAACATTACAATTTTCAACGACAACATCCCTGGGTGATCTTCTGGCTATGCCCCTTCAACTTCGATCAATGACTTCGATAAATGAATCGATACATGACACCTACATTTTCATGTCGCACGTGTCGCACAAACGCCCCTCGCGTTTTCTCCTGTCTTCTTGTTTCCTCCCGCTGCCCAATGCACCATTTGATTAATTTCGCCTATCCCCCCCCCCGAACCGTCACAAATGAATACCGCTGCCCGTGACGCATCGCGACTGCACCACCTGCCACATAAAGCTGCCATCTGCCGATGAAGCTGCCATATGCCATATAAAGCTGTCATCCGCCAAATGAAGCTGCCATGCATATGCGACATAAAATTGCCATCTGCTAAACTGAAGCTGCCATATGCCATATAAAGCTGCCATCTGCCAATGAAGCTGCCATATGCCACATAAAGCTACCATCTGTCAAATGAAGCCACCATCTGCCACATGAAGCTTCCACCTGTCACATGAAGCTTTCGTGTGCCACATAAAGCCGCCATGTATCAAATGAAACTGCCGTCTGGCACATGAAGCTGCCATATACTATATGAAGCTGCCATATGCCACACAAAGCTGCCATGTGCCCCACAAAACTGTCATGTACTACATGACGCTGCCACGTACCACATCAAGCTGCCATGCACATTGAACTGCCATGTGCCACATAAACCTGCAATGTACGACATATAGCTGCCATGTACCACATATAGCTGCAATGTAAGACATATAGCTGCCATGTACCACATATAGCTGCAATGTACGACATATAGCTGCCATGTACCACATATAGCTGCAATGTACGACATATAGCTGCCATGTACCACATAAAGCTGCAATGTACCACATATAGCTGTCATGTACCACATAAAGCTGCAATGTACGACATATAGCTGCCATGTACCACATATAGCTGCAATGTACGACATATAGCTGCCATGTGCCACATATAGCTGCAATGTACGACATATAGCTGCCATGTACCACATCAAGCTGCAATGTACGACATATAGCTGCCATGTGCCACATAAACCTGCAATGTACGACATATAGCTGCCATGTACCACATAAAGCTGCAATGTACGACATATAGCTGCCATGTACCACATAAAGCTGCAATGTACGACATATAGCTGCCATGTACCACATAAAGCTGCAATGTACGACATATAGCTGCCATGTACCACATAAAGCTGCAATGTACCACATATAGCTGCCATGTACCACATAAAGCTGCAATGTACGACATATAGCTGCCATGTACCACATAAAGCTGCAATGTACGACATATAGCTGCCATGTACCACATAAAGCTGCAATGTACGACATATAGCTGCCATGTGCCACATAAACCTGCAATGTACCACATATAGCTGCCATGTACCACATAAAGCTGCAATGTACATTAAGCTTCCATGTGCCACATAAAGCTGCCATGTACCACATCAAGCTGCCATGTACCTCATAAAGCTGCGCCACATCCACAACACTTGCAGGCGTTACCCATGGATGTTGATAATGTTTTGGAAGGAACAAAGTTCTGACATCTTATTTATTGACTTCGTGGAACCCATGGATACTTATATACACCCTGGACCCGCCACTAAGTGCGTGTTTGCTGCACTGTGGCGGTGCGGGGCGCGTGTTGTGTTGCACTGTGTCGGTGCGGGGCGTGTGTTGTGTTGCACTGTGTCGGTGCGGGGCGTGTGTTGTGTTGTACTCTGTCGGTGCCTGGCGTGTGTTGTGTTGTACTGTGTCGGTGCGGGTCGTGTGTTGTGTTGTACTGTGTCGGTGCGGGGCGTGTGTTGTGTTGTACTGTGTCGGTGCGGGTCGTGTGTTGTGTTGCACTGTGTCGGTGCGGGGCGTGTGTTGTGTTGTACTGTGTCGGTGCGGGGCGTGTGTTGTGTTGTACTGTGTCGGTGCGGGACGTGTGTTGTGTTGCACTATGGCGGTGCGGGGCGTGTGTTGTGTTGTACTGTGTCGGTGCGGGGCGTGTGTTGTGTTGCACTGTGTCGGTGCGGGACGTGTGCTGTGTTGCACTATGGTGTTGTGTTGCACTGTGTCGGTGCGGGTCGTGTGTTGTGTTGCACTGTGTCGGCGCGGGTCGTGTGTTGTGTTGCACTGTGTGGGTGCGGGACGTGTGCTGTGTTGCACTATGGTGTTGTGTTGCACTGTGTCGGTGCGGGGCGCGTGTTGTGTTGCACTGTGTCGGCGCGGGGCGCGTGTTGTGTTGCACTGTGTCGGTGCGGGGCGCGTGTTGTGTTGCACTGTGTCGGTGCGGGACGTGTGCTGTGTTGCACTGTGTGGGTGCGGGACGTGTGCTGTGTTGCACTATGGTGTTGTGTTGCACTGTGTCGGTACGGGGCGCGTGTTGTGTTGCACTGTGTCGGCGCGGGGCGCGTGTTGTGTTGCACTGTGTCGGTGCGGGGCGCGTGTTGTGTTGCACTGTGTCGGCGCGGGTCGTGTGTTGTGTTGCACTGTGTCGGTGCGGGGCGTGTGTTGTGTTGTACTCTGTCGGTGCCTGGCGTGTGTTGTGTTGTACTGTGTCGGTGCGGGGCGCGTGTTGTGTTGCACTGTGTCGGCGCGGGTCGTGTGTTGTGTTGCACTGTGTCGGTGCGGGGCGTGTGTTGTGTTGTACTGTGTCGGTGCGGGGCGCGTGTTGTGTTGCACTGTGTCGGCGCGGGGCATGTGTTGTGTTGCACTATGGCGGTGCGGGGCGTGTGTTGTGTTGTACTATGGTGTTGTGTTGTACTGTGTCGGCGCGGGGCGTGTGTTGTGTTGCACTATGGCAGTGCGGGGCGTGTGTTGTGTTGTACTATGGTGTTGTGTTGTACTGTGTCGGCGCGGGGCATGTGTTGTGTTGCACTATGGCGGTGCGGGGCGTGTGTTGTGTTGTACTATGGTGTTGTGTTGTACTGTGTCGGCGCGGGGCATGTGTTGTGTTGCACTATGGCGGTGCGGGGCGTGTGTTGTGTTGTACTATGGTGTTGTGTTGTACTGTGTCGGCGCGGGGCATGTGTTGTGTTGCACTATGGCGGTGCGGGGCGTGTGTTGTGTTGTACTATGGTGTTGTGTTGTACTGTGTCGGCGCGGGGCATGTGTTGTGTTGCACTATGGCGGTGCGGGGCGTGTGTTGTGTTGTACTGTGGTGTTGTGTTGCACTGTGTCGGCGCGGGGTCGGGCGTGTTCGCGCCGCAATTACAGCGGCTAATTCGGCACGCCTGTCGCGCCATGTGTGCCGCCGCTGCCGCCGAGGGGCGGGTAAGTGGGTCACCCACCGCTCGGCAGTGGCTGGCTGGAAAGTGGCGCGCCGCGGAGCACGCGCTGCTCTGTGTCAGGGCACTGACAGCGGGCAGTGCTGTCCCGTGTCGGGTCACTGGAGGCAAGCAGAGCTGTCCCGTGTCGGGTCACTGGAGGCACGCAGAGCTGTCCCGTGTCGGGTCAATGGAGGCAGGCAGAGCTGTCCCGTGTCGGGTCACTGGAGGCACGCAGAGCTGTCCCGTGTCGGGTCACTGGAGGCACGCAGAGCTGTCCCGTGTCGGGTCACTGGAGGCACGCAGAGCTGTCCCGTGTCGGGTCACTGGAGGCACGCAGAGCTGTCCCGTGTCGGGTCACTGGAGGCAGGCAGAGCTGTCCCGTGTCGGGTCACTGGAGGCAGGCAGAGCTGTCCCGTGTCGGGTCACTGGAGGCACGCAGAGCTGTCCCGTGTCGGGTCACTGGAGGCACGCAGAGCTGTCCCGTGTCGGGTCACTGGAGGCACGCAGAGCTGTCCCGTGTCGGGTCACTGGAGGCACGCAGAGCTGTCCCGTGTCGGGTCACTGGAGGCAAGCAGAGCTGTCCCGTGTCGGGTCACTGGAGGCACGCAGAGCTGTCCCGTGTCGGGTCAATGGAGGCCGGCAGTGATGTCACTGGAGGCAGGCAGAGCTGTCCCGTGTCGGGTCAATGGAGGCCGGCAGTGATGTCACTGGAGGCAGGCAGAGCTGTCCCGTGTCGGGTCACTGGAGGCCGGCAGTGATGTCACTGGAGGCAGGCAGAGCTGTCCCGTGTCGGGTCACTGGAGGAAAGCAGAGCTGTCCTGTGTCGGGTCACTGGAGGCACGCAGAGCTGTCCCGTGTCGGGTCACTGGAGGCACGCAGTGTTGTCCCGTGTCTGGTCACTGGAGGTAGGCAGTGATGTTCCGTGTCGTGTCACTGGAGGCAGGTAGCGCCCCCCCGGTGTCGGTCACTCGCCGCAGGCAGGGTTGGGTCGTCGGTGGCATTTCAGATGCCCTTGAGGGGATGGCGTTATTACTACCTGACTCTGATTTGAGCCCGCTCCAGGGTGTCTAACTAGATTTAAGTTGGAGTCACGTGAAATTGGCACCCCCTTCTGATTGGTATACGATGAATGCACATATTTCCTCCCTACTCACGTCTCCTCCAATTGAATTAATGAAATGTGACCAGGGGCTTCGGCTTCTAAATCTACACAGTCTAAATCTACACAGTCTAAATCTACACACCGTGCAGAGGTCGATTTATTCCATGCAACGCCAAAGGCGAAATGCTAAATGTCACGACATTTGGGTGAGTCGCGTCCCCTCCCCCTCCCCCCCCCCCCCCCGCCTCCCGCTGAGGCGACGCCTGAGCTCTGCGGCTTACAGCACGTGCGTGTGGCGTAGGCTCGGGCCCTGCCGACGAAATACGAGCACCATGCCGATGTGAATCCGCCGCTCAGGTCAGCAGCAGGGGCCACACGTTCGTCCACAATGTGATGCAAGACCAAGCCATGTCGCTCAGCCACACAACGTCCAGGGGACGAGTAGTCTAGGGACAAGTTGCCCGTCTCACAATCGAAAGATTGTGGGTTCGAGTCTCACATGTTGCTACTCTTCGCTCGCGACCAATCGGCGTGAGAGATTGGCGACGCTATATGACTTAACGGTCGACGTGTCGTAAAACCAATAACCAACCATACGACATCCAGTCTGCCGGCTTCGCCCCACACCCTATCCTGGACGTCGTTCTCTCTGCACAATGTTCTCCATCGTCTTCACCCGTAATTTCAACGTGGTCAGAACTGGCCGAGGAGACTGCCGTCCAACCGCCAGGTCAAATGCACCACACACACACACACACACACACATCCTCATGCACACCTATATACACACACCAATGCACACACACACACCTACATACATACGATACATACACACACACACGCACATACGCACCAACACACACACACACACATACACACACACTCGCACATATGCATTGCACGCTGCCACATACATTGCAGAAACACACGCACGTAGACTGTCAGATGCACTGAAGAGCGGTAGTTGAAGACCCTGGAAGAAAATAAAACTTGGTTTATTTTACAGTCACCGCACACACCACAATCATACACTGACAGCCAGAAGCTGTGCATGCTATCTGTTGTTATAGCCACAGCCTCACTCACAACAGCACATACTATACCTGCACACATACTCTGTATGAGTGAGGGAATCACTAGCATGCTATCTGGCTGGGTGGAAATCTCTCATCCAGCCCGTTGGTGTTCCAAACCAGTGGTCTTACCTGTTTTTCCTGCCCCTCCCAGCTGTCCCATTAGCATTAGTAATGGTGCCCACGATTCTCAGAAAAGGTGCCCTTTTGACCAGGCTGTCCTCTCAGTGGTTATTCACTACACAAATTGATGCGGCACCCATTGTGCATTCACTGTAGTTCTGTGCCGATGGTTTTGTTTGCTAGAACCACTTCCACCACGTTGCCTTACTATTACCGTGCCTCACATTCACTACACAAAACACAAATATAGCCCAGTCGACAGATACCTACACACGCAAGAGCTGAACATGGAATAAGTGCTTGGGTGCCCCGCACTGTTTTTTTCCTTTTAGAATGACAATGCTAATCTCAGCCGACGGTTCCAATCAATGGCGGATCCAGGCGATCATCTTGCGGGGGGGGGGGGCAAACGGTCCTGAGGAGCGACGAAGTGCCTGGGTCAAACCGAAGGCGGGTCCAGGCGTCCATCTTAAGGTGGGGGGGGGGGGGGGGGGCAAATGATCTTGATTAACGACGAAGTGCCCGAGTCAACCCAGAAATTGTGCCAATTCCGTCGTACTCATCCGGCTGGGAACGCTGGGACAGAAATCACCAATTTCAACCGACGCTGTGTCCTCGAAAGCTGTCTAGAATTGAATATTTTTGCAGACAATTCCACACACGTCCAGACTGTGGTTGCCTTCACGCACGGCGCGCGTCTGGCCGCCTCTGCCTGGTCTGTACCACGGCTGCGAACCGACCTCGGCTGCAGCGGCCCGGACTGAGCCGGCAGTTCCGGCAGCTCGGTGCCGGCCCTGTCGCGTGGGCGTCCGCCGCGGCCGACATCCGCGTGCGCTGACCAGCTGGTGACGCACCCGCTCCGGGCGCTGGCTAGGAACGGCATTGGTCCGACTGTCGAGCAGCCGCCGGAGCAGCTGCCGGTCCGCCACCTCCACCGCCGGTCCGCCGGCCCCCTGTCCGCCACCCCCGCCGCCGGTCCGCCGGCCCCCTGTCCGCCACCCCCGCCGCCGGTCCGCCGGCCCCCTGTCCGCCACCCCGCCGCCGGTCCGCCGGCCCCCTGTCCGCCACCCCCGCCGCCGGTCCGCCGGCCCCCTGTCCGCCACCCCCGCCAACGGTCCGCTGGCCCCCTGTCCGCCACCCCGCCGCCGGTCCCCTGTCCGCCACCCCCGCCGCCGGTCCGCCGGCCCCCTGTCCGCCACCCCCGCCGCCGGTCCGCCGGCCCCCTGTCCGCCACCCCGCCGCCGGTCCGCCGGCCCCCTGTCCGCCACCCCCGCCGCCGGTCCGCCGGCCTCCTGTCCGCCAACCCGCCGGCCCCCCCTGTCCGCCACCCCCCGCCGCCGGTCCGCCGGCCCCCTGTCCGCCACCCCCGCCGCCGGTCCGCTGGCCCCCTGTCCGCCACCCCGCCGCCGGTCCCCTGTCCGCCACCCCCGCCGCCGGTCCGCCGGCCCCCTGTCCGCCACCCCGCCGCCGGTCCGCCGGCCCCCTGTCCGCCACCTCCGCCGGCCCCCGGTCCGCCACCCCCGCCGCCGGTCCGCCGGCCCCCTGTCCGCCACCCCGCCGGCCCCCTGTCCGCCACCCCGCCGCCGGTCCGCCGGCCCCCTGTCCGCCACCCCGCCGCCGGTCCGCCGGCCCCCTGTCCGCCACCCCCGCCGCCGGCCCGCCGGCGGGGAGACGCGACCAAAAGTGCAGACGCTTGCCGACGGGAAACGCTTGCAGACGCTTGCCGACGGCAAACCTGAGAGCGGCGACTGGCCGCATCTCGAATTGATCGCTTGTATTTGGATGCATTGCTTGTCGCGCTTCGGCGTTCAGGCCGAATGTGGCGTTCGTGTGATGTCGGCATGGAAGCGGCAGCGTATTGAGACGGGCTGCGGCAGACGGATTTGGAAAGACGAGCTGGAGTATTTGTGTCGGCGGCGGTCGGTGCGTGATCGGTGAGTTTGCTGGCTGAGTTGATGGCCGACCGGAATTTGCTCGGTCGATCAGTATCCATTGGATTGGTACGGTTGGTTGGCGACGGCCAGACTCTGTGTCGGCTTGTCCGGCCAGTGTGTTGGTGACGGCCCGGCTCTCTGTCGGGCTTGTCCGGCCAGTGTGTTGGTGACGGCCCGGCTCTGTGTCGGACTTGACGGCCAGTGTGTTGGTGACGGCCCGGCTCTGTGTCCGACTTGACGGCCAGTGTGTTGGTGACGGCCCGGCTCTCTGTCGGGCTTGTCCGGCCAGTGTGTTGGTGACGGCCCGGCTCTCTGTCGGGCTTGTCCGGCCAGTGTGTTGGTGACGGCCCGGCTCTGTGTCGGACTTGACGGCCAGTGTGTTGGTGACGGCCCGGCTCTCTGTCGGGCTTGTCCGGCCAGTGTGTTGGTGACGGCCCGGCTCTGTGTCGGACTTGACGGCCAGTGTGTTGGTGACGGCCCGGCTCTCTGTCGGGCTTGTCCGGCCAGTGTGTTGGTGACGGCCCGGCTCTGTGTCGGACTTGACGGCCAGTGTGTTGGTGACGGCCCGGCTCTGTGTCGGACTTGACGGCCAGTGTGTTGGTGACGGCCCGGCTCTCTGTCGGGCTTGTCCGGCCAGTGTGTTGGTGACGGCCCGGCTCTCTGTCGGGCTTGTCCGGCCAGTGTGTTGGTGACGGCCCGGCTCTCTGTCGGCTTGTCCGGCCAGTGTGGTGGTGACGGCCTGGCTCTCTGTCGGACTTGTCCGGTCAGTGTGTTGGTGACGGCCCGGCTCTGTGTCGGCTTGTCCGGCTAGTGTGTTGGTGACGGCCCGGCTCTGTGTCGGCTTGTCCGGCCAGTGTGGTGGTGACGACCCGGCTCTGTGTCGGACTTGTCCGGCCAGTGTGTTGGTGACGGCCCGGCTCTCTGTCGGGCTTGTCCGGCTAGTGTGTTGGTGACGGCCCGGCTCTGTGTCGGCTTGTCCGGCCAGTGTGTTGGTGACGGCCCGGCTCTGTTTCGGTTTGTCCGGCCAGTGTGTTGGTGACGGCCCGGCTCTGTGTCGGCTTGTCTGGACAGTGTGTTGGTGACGGCCAGTGTGCTCTCCGGCTCTGTCTGAGAGGGGGCAGCAGCGGCGGACACGCCCCAGTCGTGGCTTCCCAGTCATCATGCGATAGGATGTCATCGCCGTATGACGTCAGTCGGCCGCGTGACGTCATCAGACGGCATGGTGGCGTCATCCCACGCACGCCCACGCAGCCGGGCTCGGCGTGAGGGAATGTTTGGATCAGAGCGTAGGCCCGGTGCAGGCCTTCACATGCCTGGATCAGACACGTGAGTCCTGTAAAGGGTGCAGTGTTCGGATCAGACACGTGATCTCTGTATAGGGTGCAGTGTTCGCATCAGACACGCGAGCCCTTTATAGGGTGCAGTGTTCGCGTCAGACACGCGAGCTCTGTATAGGGTGCAGTGTTCGGATCAGATACGTGAGCTCTGTATAGGGTGCAGTGTTCGGATCAGACACGTGAGCTCTGTATAGGGTGCAGTGTTCGGATCAGACACGTGAGCTCTGTATAGGGTGCAGTGCTCGGATCAAATACGTGAGCTCTGTATAGCGTGCAGTGTTCGGATCAGACACGTGAGCCCTGTAGGGCGCAGGGTTAGAATCAAATACGTGAGTCCTGTAGTGTGCAGTGTTTTAATTCGCATCTGCTCAGGGCCTGTGTCGGTGTACGAAGAGCATAATCAGGGTCTGTGTCGGTGTACGAAGGGCGTGCTCAGGGCCTGTGTCGGTGTACGAAGGGCGTGCCCGGGCCTGTATCGGTGTACGAAGGGCGTGCTCAGGGCCTGTGTCGGTGTACGAAGGGCGTGCTCAGGGCCTGTGTCGGTGTACGAAGGGCGTGCCCAGGGCCTGTATCGGTGTACGAAGGGCGTGCTCGGGGCATGTGTCGGTGTACGAAGGGCGTGCTCAGGGCCTGTGTCGGTGTACGAAGGGCGTGCCCGTGGCCTGTATCGGTGTACGAAGGGCGTGCTCGGGGCCTGTGTCGGTGTACGAAGGGCGTGCTCAGGGCCTGTGTCGGTGTACGAAGGGCGTGCCCAGGGCCTGTATCGGTGTACGAAGGGCGTGCTCGGGGCCTGTGTCGGTGTACGAAGGGCGTGCTCGGGGCCTGTGTCGGTGTGCGAAGGACGCTCTACATCAAGTCACATGACCACGCTGACTTCCGTGTATCCCTGTTCGGCCTCAGTCGTGTAGCCACCGCCGCGTGGCCGCGACCGAGGTGCCGGACCAGCGGTAAACGTGAACCTTCAATCACGCGGATTGTTCTTCCATCCCAGATATTGCACTAAAATTTGACCGCATTATTATCAACCTCAGCGTTCTTTCCCAGGTTCATATCCATTATTGCTTTCGTTGGCGACGTAACAGTGGGAGAAGGGATATGGCAACATTGGAGCGGGAGTCGACGTGCCCACTGGCGCAGCACGTGCTTCACGATGCCACTTTGCGTCCAGGCAACAGGTGACCGTTCAGGTGGTTTATGCGTGGGCCCAATCGGCAGGTATCCAACAGATGAGCACACCCTATCCAGACAGAATGCGCTCAGGTGGCAAGCATCCGACCGGCAGATGTCCAGGTGACCGACAGGCAGATGCTAGTCCAGGCGGCAGGTGTCTGTCCGTCCAGGTGGTAGGTGTTCGACAGGCAGGTGTGTCCAGGTGGCAGGTGTCCGACAGGCAGGTGTGTCCAGACGGCAGGTGTCCGACAGGCAGGTGTGTCCAGGTGGCAGGTGTCCGACAGGCAGGTGTGTCCAGGCGGCAGGTGTCCGACAGGCAGGTGTGTCCAGACGGCAGGTGTCCGACAGGCAGGTGTGTCCAGGTGGCAGGTGTCCGTCCGTCCAGGCGGCAGGTGTCCGACAGGCAGGTGTGTCCAGACGGCAGGTGTCCGACAGGCAGGTGTGTCCAGGCGGCAGGTGTCCGCCAGGCAGGTGTGTCCAGGCGGCAGGTGTCCGGCAGGCAGGTGTGTCCAGACGGCAGGTGTCCGACAGGCAGGTGTGTCCAGGTGGCAGGTGCGGCAGTGTTCGCAGTGCCGATGCATACATCTGGAGGTCGCCGGACCGCGACCAGCCGGATCCGGCGGTGCCATCCCGACCTCGCCTGCCACTCATTTCCATGGCAAACAGCTTGCAGCGTGCACTGTTGGGAAACACCGGACATCACCTCCTCCGCCGGCAGACAGATCCGCCGCCAACCGCACGACGACTTCGCCTGGATATTCCAAGCATTTCCATGTGCCCGTGCTGTGTCCTTGCCAGGTGCTTACGCTTATGCTGTGCTTGTGCTCTTGCAATGAGCTGCGTAGCAGGGAGGAGCGCACAACATGCCTCCCACAATGCTTTCTCAACTTACTTTATCACGCCAATCGGCGTCGCATAGGCAGAGTCGACTCCCCCTCCCCTTCCCCTTCCTCCAGTCGAGCTTTTTGAACGTGACCGAGCGTTTAGCTTTTGCAATAGTTTTTGCACATTTGGAAGGATCAGTGTTAACAAATTGCAGGGATTTTTTTCCCAGGCAGGAACGAACTTGTCAGAACGTTTCAGAATTGCTCCGGCAAAAATGACTTCTTGCAGACATTCAGGAAGGTAAAAATACGTTTTCTTGCTTTTGTTTAATGTGCTCTTATTCATTATATTTTCATTGCACGATTACGATTGCAAACTTTTGATCGTTGCCATTGGCTCGTTGACAGCACGTGGACTCCCTAGCTAATGATATGACCAAAGGTGCTATCGAATTATGCGCATGATTAAATACAAATTGGACTCGTAATACGTTCGAAATAAAATGGCAGGCAAGCGTCTACCCTAGACATTAAAAATATGCCTGAAGCCACTAGTATTGATTTTCAAAATAAAATATTGGGGTGGGGGGCACAATACATGCAGACAATGTGTGAACCCAAATGGATTGGGGGACACGCTTCATAGGGTCACATGTTAAGAGTTGAAATTATGAGGGTCAAAGACAACATTGAGGGGGCATTTGCCAGCTCAAAAGTATATAAAACAATACCCCTGCCTGAAGCGGACAACGTATCAGGGAAACCCGGCCAAGTACGCCCAGTGACGTATCAAGAAAAGCACCAGTTTTAATATTTTAATCTGGACACTGGGGTCTTATACACACATGCACTTTTCTCATTCAATGCACTCATCAACTTGATTATTTCTGATCATATCATGTCAAGCTTGCAATAACTTGAGGCAGGGATGGCATGAGCTTGCAATATCATTCATATATCACAACAAACAAGCTGTACTGTAAATGTCACTTCTCCCTTCAAGTGTACCAACACAGCATAGCCACTGACAAGTAATTACTTCCAACACGTAATTGTGGTCCGTCATCATGCAAGGTCGGACAGACCCACCACTATTGCAGAGAGACCCAGCAGCGCTGGGGCAGAAATGCAGTGGGACATCCAGAGTAATCATAGCATTTCGGTAAACTCCATCATTTCAAACGCTATGCTTGTTGTATAAATTACTTGAACTATTCATCAAAGCAAGTCATGGTTCTTATCAGCAAACTTGAAATTGCCTTTTTTCACGTCCGGGTTAACCACGCATGTTTCTATTGTCTTTCTGGTGGAATTTACCGAAATTCCTCGGCCTCTGTCAATCAGAAGCGTGCACAGTGTCGCATTTTAGAGCGGAAGGCAACGTGCAGCCCGCCAAATACAGCTGGGAAATTTAATCATCTATGGCAGGCGAGTGACCATGCACTTCTTTATTGCTCGTCCACGTCTTCCTAAAATGGATCCTGCCCAGTTGCCAGTCTCCACGGTAAATGTTGACGACTTTTATGATTTACGACCGTTCTCAGAATACGACCCGTGGCCTACCCCAAACGGTTCAGCAAACGGTTCAGCAAACGGTTCAGCAAACGGTTCAGCAAACGGTTCAGCAAACGGTTCAGCAAACGGTTCAGACATGGAAGGGTCCAGACGGTTCCGGCGTGGAAGGGTTCAAACGGTTCAGGTATCCAAGGGTTCAGACGGTCCAGGCGTGTCAGAGTTCAGGCGGTTCAGGCGTGTCAGGGTTCCGGCGGTTCAGGCGTGTCAGGGTTCCGGCGGTTCAGGCGTGTCAGGGTGCAGGCGGTTCAGCTGTGTCAGGCGTGACTGGGCTGAGACGATTCGGACATGATCGGATTCAGACGGTTCAAACATCGCCTTGCTCAGTCGGTTCAGGCGCGGGCGGGCACAGACGGCTCAAGCGTGGTCTGGCTCGGTCGGTTCAGACGTGTCCGGGTTCAGACGATTCAAAGCGATCAGGTCCAACTATGGCTCGGGTTCGGCGGTTCGGACGCGGCCCGAGTCCGGCCGTCCCCACGTGAGCGGGGTTTCGCCCGCCGCGGCGTCACGCTCCCCGAGGCGGCCGCGTCCGAGCGCCGTCCGTCCGGCCGGGTTCGCCGAAGCGGGGCGGTGTGTCGGCACGGCGCGCATCACTGCCGCCGCTCGCGCTGGCCGGCCGTCCCCGACACGGTTTGCCATCTATAATTAAGCCGCCGCCGCCGGCTGCCGCCGGCCGCCGCCGGCCGGCTATCCCGCGGCCAAGCCGACCCGACGGCGCTGCGAATTTCTCGGCAGCAATGATATATTGATACGCCGCCTCTCCGGGCGAGCGGCGCGGCGCAGAGCTGGGCCGGTCGGGGCCGCAGGGTATAAAGGTCGCACGAGTGGCTCCCGGTGCCAACAGCCGACATCACCACACGGTGGCAGGCTGGCCAAATTCACACACACACACACACACACACACACTCCCGGTGCCGGAGGAGCCGTGTTGTCCTGGTTGGATGACGACTGCCCGCAGCCGGAGAGACAGGACAGTGCGGCGGAGGACAGGACAGGACAGGACAGGACAGTGCGGCGGAGGACAGGACAGGACAGGACAGGACAGGACAGTGCGGCGGAGGACAGGACAGGACAGGACAGGACAGGGCGGCGGAGGACAGGACAGGACAGGACTGCGGCGGAGGACAGGACAGGACAGGACAGGACAGGACAGGACAGGACAGGACAGGACAGTGCGGCGGAGGACAGGACAGGACAGGACTGCGGCGGAGTCCTCTCAAAATCGCCGGGCTCTCCAGCCCTCTGGCTTGTGGGGAGGGAGAGGCGGCTCACGCTCGGGTCCGCGCGGGGATAAGCAATTTGTCAAGGCAACTGGACAAGGATACTATTGGAAAAACGCAGTGGAAAATTGGAAACTTTGGGTGATATCGGACCTAAGAAGCACATTCAAATAAATGTCCTGCACCTGATTCGCTAGGCTTCAAACAAACGAACAATGAACACCAATGTGATAATCTACAGAATAATGCACTATGCACCTATCTAATAATCATACCATACCAATAGCATATTCAGAAATCTAAACCACGTCATATTACTGCATCATCGAAATCATCTTCGAAGATTTCGTTACGTTTTGCCCAGATGCTACAGTTGGACCGGCAATATCCTAATATTCCTCGACGATAACTCAGCCAGCAGGTAGGACAGTTCCAGCCGACACGGACTGGTGCGACGACCGTTCAGGAACGTCTTCAGTGTATCCAGCTGGGGTGTTGTCCAGCGAGTGCACGCTGGGGAATGACATAGGCATCAACCGCCGTATTTATGGACACGTGCAATACACGAAATACGCCGGCACAGGAAGGGTCACATAGTCACGTGAATCGTTGACCCTCGCCTGCACACGGGCTTGTCATTTTTTTTTCTCGCGAGTACCAATACGGATTGAGTGAGCGCGCCGCCGCCTGATGTCCGTGACAGGGCATCTTTTGCCTGCCTGACAGTGCGCAAATTTGGAGACGTCATGGCAAGTCACTGACCTACCGCCTCAGGCGGGAGCATGGCATGCTATTTTTTAAGAAAACAATCGTAACTTATTCGAACGCAACCCCACTAATTGGCTTTAAATCACCAGTGATGAGTGAGATCGTGTGATTGGCAACTCAGCTGATATGTACGCACATACATAAGGTCATTCGATATTAATTGCCTGGCTTCACCTCAGACGACCTTTTCGGGTTAAGAGTCAATTGCGGGGTTAATTAGCACGCTAAAAAATTGTATTTCGGCCATCACATAGGGGGATCGATGCCGGTCAGACAAGTCAAGATGTAGGACAGCTAAACGCCGACAAGTTTTCAGTAAAGGGTTTTGATCAATGAAATGGGCTGCCTGGTGATGTGGTGGAGAGTCCCTCATTGAATGTATTTAAAAGTGGGCTTGATAAATGTCTGACGTCCAATAATCTTATATTTCAATCACAAGATATGCGGTGGGAGTATTTTAAATTGTGTGCATGAAGTTGGATTGATATAGGTCAGTCACGCATGTGTAGCAATCACTCGATCAACGAATATGTTACTCGATCCAAGCGTGTGGTACTCGATCTACGCATGTGTTACTTGATCCGTGCGTGTGTTGCTCTATCAACGCGTGTGTTTCTCGACCCACGCGTGTGTTACACGAGATCGAGTATACCGGTGCTGATATGCTGGATAAGATAGTTTCTTTAGAATTCAGAATATTATATTTATTAGGGCTTTTGGGTACCTGTTTTCGAGTCCTACAGTGTCTTCCCCTGATAGGTTTAACCCAGATGGCCCCTGTAGCTTTTATTAAGCCTGAATACTCGATGCTTCATGACGTTAAGGATGGCTGAAAAGAAGGCAGCGTTGCAACAGATTCAGGAATGCGATAACCAGGTGGCGAAGGACTGCAGCTATACGTGGTGACGCCTATGGACTGTTTTGCTATGGAACACGGTTGTCTGCGTATTAATTGAAATTGCTTAGATATAATTGAGCCACGCCAAACGTTGCAAACTTATTTTTCCTGTACATTCGTCGCATGCCGTCACGTACTGATTGATCTCGGTTATGGCGGAAACCTGAGATGCAGTTATTATTAGCCTGGTCATTAGTGGCGCACTAATGACAGGTCGTTGAACGATTTGCGGTAAAGTGTTCTGTGAAGTGAGAGCTCAGCATGAATCGTTTCCGGGAGCTGCATGATCAACACAGTCGATGCGTGCCAGAAGCCCAAATAACCATCCAGCACGAATGGCTTCCAATCATTATATATAATACATCATATATACATATAATACATTATATATAAGAAGCTTATATACATATAATACATTTACCGAGTGAGTGTTCAACTATCGGTCGGAAATCCGTTGTTGAACTAGAATTTCCTGGTCGGGTGGTGCGGCCAGGGTCCACTCAACACGCCCTGCTTAGCATGGGACCCCGGTCTGCAAAGTTATCTCAGCAAGCAAAAGTTTGTGATGCATTTGCTACGCAAATGCTGCTATATTCTCCCAAGGCCCATCGATACAGGCTGGACAATGGCGTAAGCTGCTGGGGTTTTCTTTAGCTACATATATGACGCGTGTGGCAATTGCGATTGATGCTAGTTTTTATCTGCGCGCGCGCCTATCTACCCAGTTACAGTGCAGCGTTTTTTTTGTGACAATTACTGGAATAGCTTTCGTCGAAGCGGCTTGGAAATGAATCGATCGATCGCCGAGTTTGCTTCAGCCAGCTCCACTAGTTGAAAATTATGTAGGAGCACGCGCTGCCACGCGAACCAATCTACCGTGGGGGACTTGATATGCGAATATCAATACAGCTGTGCGATATGCAGCTGCCTTCGAGGAAAGCTATTCTTGCTATTGTCACAACAAAAGAATGCTACACTGTTATTGGTCAGCTTGGCACGAGAACAAACACAAACTGATATCGATCACAATGTAGCAAACGATACCCCAGCAGCTTATTGCCATTATCAGGGCCTGCATTCTCGAATGTCTACTGATTTAACTGAACTTGCCTGATTTTATAGATAATATATCACACTAGTAACCACGTGATATGTTATATACTAACCACGTGCTATTTCGTGGATAAATAGAACAAAAATGAAGAAGAAAGCGATGGAACATTGCTACCTGTGCTTTGGCACGCAAGCGGACAATCCGACCATGATTGGCGATTGCACAAATAAAAGGAACAGTTTAGTTGCATTGGTGCGGATCTGGTAGTAATTACCGGATCATTCCACGCCAACTCACCCAGTCGAGTACACACCACCTCCCACACCAATCGGGATCAAGATTTGCCTGTATGGTTCTCGTATTCCCTGCTTATGATTTCGATATTAACTTGCCTGTACATTGAATAGGGTGTCTATCTGCAACCAAGGCGTCAAACTATTATGTCGCAGCGCATCTACATTATATTAGTGGCTTATATGCTGAGGAAATATCTAAAATCTGAATGAAATATAGAAGCTGATGAAGTATCTAAAATCTGAACGCAGCGATTTGAAGCTCATTGTCAGCCCATCTAATGCATGTCTAAATATTTAAATATTGTTGGTTGCCCAATACTAGGGTCAGCAAAAATTATATTGATTATATCATCTATATTTCCCACACTGATGAGTTGATCCGTTTTTGTATTATTTTATACCGCGATATTTATATTCTACGACTCGTCTTACCCCTGTAGTAGCTACACTATTTGGGTTTCGAAGAGCAACACTGTCAGAGCAATGTTGTATGTTGATCCGACAGACCGCTGTTGGCGAAATACTCAGGGTAACGTCCAACGAATATCTACGAGAATCAGACGTTGCTTGGTTTGGTGAAATAAATAAAAGTCATAAGAAAATAGCATTGGTCAAAGCAGCAAAGTAGCAAGGCGCCTGTCAACATCCCAGCGTCGAACTCGAACTCCTGACACAGCTGGCGGTGATAAATCGCTCCGACATCGAGAGCTGTACGAGACAACGATGGCCGAACTCTTTCGGAAATGCAATCACCCACAACTGAATCGCTCAGTCCAGAAATTGAGCAAATCCGATGTGCTTTACCACGATAAATCCACACTCGGATACTGTGCGCTCCGTCCCTGATGGCGGCTACATTGGATTGACCTCAGCCACACTTAGCAGACGCATTACGGTGCATCTCCAGAATGGTGGGCGCAGGACACACACACACACACTAAGCATGACACACGTTTGACTAAACAACAAATGATAGAGAACACATCGATTATGTCCAGGTGTGATGACGCACGACGCCTGTATATCCTAGAGGCCATACTTACACGTGATAAGCAACGAAAAGGATCGTGTTTACATTTGAGAGCTTTGACTTGTGAACTGTGTGGCTGGTGGTGGTGGGGGGAGGCGGCTTGTGGGTGGTGTGGCCGGTGGTGGTTTGTCTGTTTATTTGGTGGCTTACGACGCACTGTATGCACGATCACGGTTAATGGAGCCGCACACACTGCTTCGCCGGTGGGCCGCGGGATTGCGAAGTGTCCCCGAGTGGTGCGAGTGTTGAACCCGGGACCTTGGTATCTAGAGCTCAACACCCTAACCACTCGGCCATCCCCACCCCAGGCCGGTGGTAGGTGGGCTTGTGAGCGGTATGGCTGATCGTGTGGCTGGTGAGGCTGACTGATGTGGCTGGTGGTGAGCGGTGGGCTTGTGAGCGGTGTGGCTGGTGGTGGGGGTGGGCTTGTGAGCGGTGTGGCTGGAGGTGAGGGGTGGACTTGTGAGAGGTGTGGCTGGTGGTGAGGGATGGGCTAGTGAACGGCGTGGCTGGTGGTGAGCGGTGGGCTAGTGAGAAGTGTGGCTGGTGGTGAGGGATGGGCTAGTGAGCGGTGTGGCCGGTGGTGGTGAGCGGTGGGCTTGTGAGCGGTGTGGCTGATCGCGAACGGCGTGGCTGGCGGTGAGCGGTGGGCTTGTGACGGTGTGGCCGTGTGTGACCGGCGCGGCGGCAAACTGTGCGCGGCAGTGAAAGTGGGCGAGTTCGCGGAAGAGCTACGCGGAAGAGCTACGCGGAAGAGCTACGCCACCGGCCGGCGGCTGTCGGTGCGGCTCAATTCCCCGCAAAGCCCGGCAGAGGGCGGCGCTACGCAGCACGCAGACATCACACTGCACGACACGGCGCGAAACACGAAGCTTTGCGTCGGCAATGCCTGTGTAAGTGGCGTAGAAGGACAGGTGTCGCGAGTGTTCACGGGAAGCGGTGAACGGTCGGGTGTCGTGCAATGGCAGCGGACGCAAAGGCAGCGCGTTCGCACGCCGATCGAGGCCATTGTTTCCAGAGACATCGGGATTGCTGGGTGGTCGTGAGTAAGTTTGCCCCACGACCCGGACTCGCTCGCAATTAATTCGGGTGAAATTAGACGTGTGTTTAGATCATATGCACAGGTCGGAATCCCGAGGGTTCCTTCGCAAAAGATGCTTGTGGAATCTTGGATTCCAAGCAAATCCCCTAGCGAACAGACCCGGATCCATTACTCAGGGGGAGGGGGAGTGGCTTAATCTCTCTGCTCATCAGGCTTTTGACTAGGTATTCATTAACTATCAGCAGTAAAGGCTTGGATTATTGTGCCCTTTCTAACGTTCATTTTTATACACGGTGCCAAAATCAGAATATTTTTCCTTGAACATAGGCACAATTGGGGAAGTTGTTTCAGAAGGGGGTTGGGTCATTGCGCACACTTTATTGCACATGCTAATCAAGGTAGTTCTAGGTAAATTTACAGCGTATCACCACAGGCCGCGGCACCGGGACACTGACCCCGGATATCCGGAAATGTAGCGTTAATCCTATGGCATGGAATGGGAAAAATCGACACAAACACTGCCCCGTGTCCTGTCCCCTAAGTTCTGGCTTTCCAGCACCTATGACTTGGTATTTTGTTGTTCACCATGACTGGAAAAATATGCGCTCATAGTATATTCAGTGACGTGTAGTATGTAGGATTACCAGATATGATTCCAGGGTGAGAAATTTGGGGGGGGAGGGGAGCGGCTACTTCAAAACATAAATAAAAGTAATAATCTTGAACCATGCTTCTATTTTAGCCTCCGCATCATTCCTCGGTGCACATGTTTTTAGGAAAGTGCTTTTCCCATGCTAGTCATAGCCACCTATGACCAACATGGGAAATGCACTGCCGAACGTAGAGCAGGTTTTTTGGACGCATGATTCATTTTGTGCACTTCATTACGCATGCTAATCAACACATGCAAATCTAACTGAATCAGAGAGTGGTCGTTACCGATTTCAGTATGTATTCCCCTAATATTGGGTCTTAGATCTGCCTGTGATCCACGTTATGTTGCAAAGTGCTTAGAAGGAGACATATTGGAATTAAACGTGGCTGATATGGACTTCACATGCTAGCTACATGTTTTTTTTTATCCAGCTTTGTTCCCCCCCTCCATTTTCTCACCTAGAATTGCCTATCCTTAATTATGTCAGCATATGATGGAAATAGGTGTCTCAAAATAACGAAAAATGTACACTGATGGATGGACTTTGTTTTGCGGCTTGAATCAGTGTTAGCAAGTTGTCATTACGTTTAATACTCATGAAATTCATTTTTTGGTCGCCTACGGCCATGTCTTTATCAAAAATGGTCTCAAGGGCGTAGACATTAAGAATGGATCATGTGGACTTCAATATGGCGGTCACGGGCCGATTCGCTATCCAGCCTTGCTCCGCCTTTTTCTTATTTCGGATCGCTTGCGAATAACTAGCATACGGCGCCATTGGGGGCGCTGGGTGAGTGACGGCAACAGGCGGACTATGGTACCCCCATGCCGCAGACCAGGCGCCACTAGGGGCGCTGGGTGAGTGACGGCAACAGGCGGACTATGGTACTCCCATGCCGCAGACCAGGCGTCACTAGGGGCGCTGGGTGAGTAGTGACGGCAATAGGCGGAATGTGGTACTCCCGTACCGCAGGCGAGGCGCCACTAGGGGCGCTGGGTGAGTGACGGCAACAGGCGGACTATGGTACCCCCATGCCGCAGACCAGGCGCCACTAGGGGCGCTGGGTAAGTGACGGCAACAGGCGGACTATGGTACTCCCATGCCGCAGACCAGGCGTCACTAGGGGCGCTGGGTGAGTGACGGCAACAGGCGGACTATGGTACTCCCATGCCGCAGACCAGGCGTCACTAGGGGCGCTGGGTGAGTGACGGCAACAGGCGGACTATGGTACTCCCATGCCGCAGGCCAGGCGTCACTAGGGGCGCTGGGTGAGTGACGGCAACAGGCGGACTATGGTACTCCCATGCCGCAGACCAGGCGTCACTAGGGGCGCTGGGTGAGTAGTGACGGCAATAGGCGGAATGTGGTACTCCCGTACCGCAGGCGAGGCGCCACTAGGGGCGCTGGGTGAGTGACGGCAACAGGCGGACTATGGTACTCCCATGCCGCAGACCAGGCGCCACTAGGGGCGCTGGGTGAGTGACGGCAACAGGCGGACTATGGTACTCCCATGCCGCAGACCAGGCGCCACTAGGGGCGCTGGGTGAGTGACGGCAACAGGCGGACTATGGTACTCCCGTGCCGCAGACCAGGCGCCACTAGGGGCGCTGGGTGAGTGACGGCAACAGGCGGACTATGGTACTCCCATGCCGCAGACCAGGCGCCACTAGGGGCGCTGGGTGAGTAGTGACGGCAACAGGCGGACTATGGTACTCCCATACCGCAGGCCAGGCATCACAAGGGGCGCTGGGTAAGTGACGGCAACAGGCGGACTATGGTCCTCCAATTCCGCAGGCCAGGTGTCACTTGGGGCGCTGGGTGAGTAGTGACGGCAACAGGCGGACTATGGTACTCCCATGCCGCAGACCAGGCGTCACTAGGGGCGCTGGGTGAGTAGTGACGGCAATAGGCGGAATGTGGTACTCCCGTACCGCAGGCGAGGCGCCACTAGGGGCGCTGGGTGAGTGACGGCAACAGGCGGACTATGGTACTCCCATGCCGCAGACCAGGCGCCACTAGGGGCGCTGGGTGAGTGACGGCAACAGGCGGACTATGGTACTCCCATGCCGCAGGCCAGGCGCCACTAGGGGCGCTGGGTGAGTGACGGCAACAGGCGGACTATGGTACTCCCATGCCGCAGACCAGGCGCCACTAGGGGCGCTGGGTGAGTAGTGACGGCAATAGGCGGAATGTGGTACTCCCATGCTGCAGACCAGGCGTCACTAGGGGCGCTGGGTGAGTGACGGCAACAGGCGGACTATGGTACTCCCATGCCGCAGGCCAGGCGCCACTAGGGGCGCTGGGTGAGTGACAGCAACAGGCGGACTATGGTACTCCCATGCTGCAGACCAGGCGCCACTAGGGGCGCTGGGTGAGTGACGGCAATAGGCGGATCATGGCACTCCCATGCTGCAGACTAGGCGCCACTAGGGGCGCTGGGTGAGTGACGGCAATAGGCGGATCATGGCACTCCCATGCTGCAGACTAGGCGCCACTAGGGGCGCTGGGTGAGTGACGGCAACAGGCGGACTATGGTACTCCCATGCTGCAGGCCAGGCGCCACTAGGGGCGCTGGGTGAGTGACGGCAATAGGCGGATCATGGCACTCCCATGCTGCAGACCAGGCGCCACTAGGGGCGCTGGGTGAGTGACGGCAACAGGCGGACTATGGTACTCCCATGCTGCAGGCCAGGCGCCACTAGGGGCGCCGGGTGAGTGACGGCAATAGGCGGATCATGGCACTCCCGTGCTGCGGGCGCAGGGTGCGGCATCATGTCGTCGGCCAAGAACGGTGGCCCCGCGGCAGGTCGCACAGCGCCGTCTCTACTGACCCGGAGAGAAACACGCCACCACACGCGCTTTCCTGGAGGAGAAATTCAAATGATTCAATGGTTCAATAATGGGATGGGAGTTGGTGGACATCAACGGTGCCGAACAGTTCGTATTCAGGGTGAAGATTTAGACCTTCAATCACTGTAAAACAAAGGTCAATGAGGTTTCAAAAGCGTGACAGTCGGGTCGGCTCAGTTTAGGTGGGTTGGGCTGGTGCTATGAACCTTTTATTCGACCGCAGAATACAAGTTGGTTGGACTTTGCATACGTTTCTAACAATTGCAAGCGTCATGTGGACATATTGGCCGGGACAAATTCCAAATTTTGCCTTCAATCCTGCACTGCAAGCTTCTTGCAACTTCTTGCAACACAAATCTGCCAGGTTTTCAATCCTATCGGATCTTTCTCTGGACAAACGTAAATTGTCAGGAGATTCCGGGACATACGGCTTCATTTCCGTTTACCATTATCAGAGAACTGGAACGTGCATCCTACTAGATCTTGAGTAAAACTATACACCGATGGTTTGATGCCCAAGTACTCAAGATAATATTCCGCGATCACTTTTCGTGATGCGTAGGCATGTGTCACTGAAGTTTCTTGTTATTCCGTGCCAACTTAAGATGAACGTTAATTTAAGATGGGCATTGGCATGGCATTTATGATGGGTTACAAAGAGAGAACACATTGATTGCTTCGGGCAGATATATTCCAAAGTGCCTCATAGGTTAAGGTCAGCTCCGTTGGTGCTCTCTGACGTCGACTTCAGCATTTGCCATCGGATATATTTCGACTGCAATCCTTGTATTGCAGTCAAAGTAGAGTTGCAGTATATGAAGATGAACGTCTGAACCAGCATCAACACATCCTGAGAATCTTCTCGCTTCGACTTCATCTAATTCGACGAATTTAGATAGCAAGACAGCAAAATGGGTGAGTTCTGGCTACGGCTTCCAGGGTGAACATCGGTTCGGTTTTCGTCCCATTCGCTCATAAAACACAGTTAATTTGCAAGTTCGAAGTATTCTCGAAAGCGAAATAGCATTCACCAAGCGAAAACTCAATTGACCTGTTTTTGATGCGCGTGTAATTTATTCGATTAAAGTTCACATATAAAAGGTCATACTGCTGCGGCAAGTTGGATAGGTCACTCGGCACACAGACCGAGCAGTAGGGTGCGTGCTTCGTGAAAGGTTGAAACCCTACTTTGGGGAAACTCGGGCCGCATTTTGTTGCAGTGTACCCTTAGCAACATCTGAGCTGGCTTCATCCTGCCGGCCCCATGCATCTCTTCCACTTCTTTGGCAGGGAATATATTTTGTGTCACCTCTTCTTCATGTAGAACTGGAAATAATGGTATGCCATTACGAGCACATATTATAATGCGAATATAGTTTGTAGATTATATACAAATCATAGCAGGCATAAGGTAGCCCTAAATTTTGAAGCGTCGCTGTACAGCGGGGTTTCTCTGAAGGTGGACTGAGACGTGAGCTGTCCATTGTCGCCAAATCTAAAATACCCTAATGCTATGGTTTTATTTTGCATTAAGCAGCAGTGTGCAAGTGGAATTTGGCAGCTGACACAGTGGTACGACTGGGAATCGTTCGGTGCACGTGCAGGCCCCCAGTTCTCGGTACTCCACCGGCACCGGCGGACGGCAGCACCATCGGTACGCCTTCTGGGAAACAGTCCACCAGCTTCTCCGTCGCTGCTTCTGCTGTCTGGCGTTTCAAAGAGGCAGCTTGCGTGTGGCAGCTGGCTTCAATGGGCCCATTTGTTCTGGGCAGGTGACCCAGACAGAGACAAGAGGAGTAGCTGCCATGACGATTTTCACCATGACTTCCGTTGGGATTCTTTGTGAAGTCGTATTGGTCTATGGCCTTGGATGGTCGTTAGATTTGGGGGACATAATGTTAATGGCTTAGCTAGGCCAAGGTGCAGGCCAAACGTGAATGGTTTTACATGGGTGTTATGTCCGTCAATATGTCCGACGATATATCCAAGGCATTTGACAGCATCCACCACATTGTCCGCACTGTCACACCACCTTGCATACCTCTGGTATTGACTAACTCCCCAGCCATCTGAATGGTCGGCGTCGAAGTATCCGCGGGAATCAGCTTAACTTCCGCTTCCATGTGGTAAATACCAGGGCTTAGTCATAGCACCCATCATGTTCATTATTCTTATCAGTGATCGAATTTCATCATGTCGATGCATAATGCGTGGCTGTATCATCTAATATGCTGTATGCACTTCACCCTATCAGCACGCTTCCACTTTGTCCAGTTTCCTACACGTTAAATGCCGACTTTGTTCGCATGCATCTGTCTCTGGAAATGAGCGAAGGGTAGATGCGAGTGACTTACAGCACACTGATCAGCAACGAAATACAAAGGTAGCACACTTCTCACTGGCCACAAGACGTCACATGATCCAGATCGCGAAATGCTGCCACCGACACGACAGAAAATGCTGCCAGGCTTCCACTTAGTTAGCACGCATCTGTCTCTGGAAGTGAGCGAAGGGTAAACGGCAGTGATTTACAACACACTGATCAGCAACAAAATACAAGGGTAGCACACTTTTCTCTGGCCACAGGACATGAACGTCGCATGAACCAGGTCACGAAATGCTGGCGCCGACACCGCAGAAAATGCTGGCTGAAATCCGTCAGGCGGCTGATCTGGAGTGGCCAAACACTGGTTAAAACAGGACATTTTTCGCTGGCCACATGACGTCACGTCGTCCAGGCGGCGTGTTCTGGCGCCGCGCTCGGAAAGGAATGTTCTCGGCTCAAGTCTGCCATGTGACACGTTTATCGGGGGTGGCTGAGCAATGCACGAAGACAACAGCGCTGCATATATGTTCATGACGATAGACAATGACGAAATACGTGGACACCCTCGCATGCTACTTGTGCCCATATTTGAGATGGCTATTCTGTTTGAACTTTTGTCTGGTGTGTTGCACAAAGTTGAGGGAGTGCTGCCACTCTTTGAGTGTTCAGACCTAATTTGTTCCCAAGTTTACTGGGCACCAACGCTTCATGACCTTGTAGCACACTGTATCTGTCACCGTCTGGTTTGTGTCATAGTCTAATGGTCAATATGATCGCTTGCTCTTAATGTTCGAAGCAGCGGCGTTGATTTCTGAAAATTAGTGGGGAGGGGCACAATGCATGGTGGCAATGGCCAGGCCCATTGCAATTCCTTGGGCGAGTGAGAGCATGCGATAGTGCTTTCATCCGCACGCCATGCAGGACACCGAGTGTCTGCTGCTATTGGCCCATGGATATGTTCCAGAACCGCCTATTCGTAGACTATGGGTGAAAAAGTCACGCAGAGAGAGAGAGAGAGAGGGATGCGCATATTGGAGCTACCCCGTAGCTCTTTGTAAGTTGGCAAAAGGGGCCTGTCGTGGTGAGCTATGTTGTCCTCCTAAGATATCCATGAAGACGTGGCTACCTGCCCATCTCCTGCCCACCTCCACCCAGCGCAGCACAGCATCAGAGCAGTTCGCCTCGCGCCAAGATTACGGCGCGATCGACTCGATGGGGAACCCAGCGTGGAGCACCACGTTTTCCGTGCTCACTGCCAAATGCTTACCGAGAAAAGCGCCGTCGCTATTCGGCCTACATGAGCCAAAATTACATCCTTCAGAGTTGACAGCATCAACCTTATCTCTCTCACCATGGGTGGAGGTTCGTGTACTTTTGGAATTTCCGGCGCAACACCAATCAAATCATTGATGTTGCCATGCAACACTGAACATTCATCTCCACTAAATAACACACGGACATAAACCTACACTCAGTGGCGCGGCTCCTACTTCGGTTTGGTTCAACCGTTTAAACCTTCCGGCTTCGTAGACGTTCAGGAAAAGCCGAATAGTGGTATTCCCTCCGGAACAAAAGATGTCTTTTGGATCTTTGTACTTGTATGGTTGGCGAAAAAGAGATACGTGGAAAGAACTCGTCCGCGCCAGCCCGCTCTCCTGCGGTGCGAGGGATCAGCTGCATGCTGGGCGAATGGATCCGGCGCCTTTCTCGGAAAGCACCTGGCAGTGAGCACGGGAAACGTGGTGCTCCACGCTGGGTTTCCCATCGAGTCGATCGCGCCGTAATCTTGGCGCGAGGCGAGCTGCCCTGATGCTGTGCTGCGCTGGGCGGAGGTGGGCAGGAGATGGGCAGGTAGCCACGCCTCACGCCGCTCCGTTTTCGGAGTGTCAGTCGTCAGTCGGCGGCGAGCGCGCTGAATGTCCAGGGCTGGGCGGGCCGTCAAAGTTCGAAGCGGGCCTGCTCGAAGTCCGGACGGGCCCATGTCCGTACTCGTGAGGCCCGGATCCTGCTCAGACCCGATAATTTTCTTATGGACATAGCCCATACCCGGCCCGGGTCCAACTCGTTTGGTGCCACCGTCGACCATGTTTTTGGCAGGTTTCCAAAGACGCGTATTTTAGGCCTTCGCAGGCTATTAGTTTTGACCTCATTAGCATAATGTATCCTGAAATAAAGCGCATCTGTATTTTAGATAATGACAAACAATTGTACGTACAACACTTTGGCATCAATAACAACAAATAACTAAAGGGGGAAGTTTAGAAATCATGTCCTTGAAAATAGGTCACGGTGTCAAAAGGTTAAGCACTGACCTAAGTAAGTAGTAAGTAACATCTTCAAAATCTGCGTTGTTTCTACCGCATCTGATTTCTTGTGTTTTGTTCCATATCAACCAGATATATTTTATGTTCTTTGCAAATACCTCAAAAGTTCGATGGCTCGAATCTCCATGGCCCCTGGCCAGATCGGCCTAAAACTCGCAGAAGTGGATTCTGGGCCCAGGCAACCCCTATGGAGTGGTTTTCATCGAAATCTGAGATGTCAACCGTCTCGGATGATGATGTTACATGATGATGATGACAAGAAAATATCGATGTCAACCGTATTGGAACGCCCCCGTTGTCAAATATCAGAGCAGTGACCACACCCTGTAAACATGCTACAACTTGCTCTACTAATAATTATAGATAAGATAATTTTATTTAACTGAGCAAAGCCCAACCAAACCTACTTACCTCTATCCTGCTGAGGGGAATCTCACACTTAGATGGACTTTTCAAAAGAAAAGTATGTTGACTACTCAGGTATCGTTCCAGCGCACGTCACCACCCTCCTCAATGCAGACCCCTCCTGCATAATTTTTAGACAAATCTCTAATTATAAAACTGCCTATATTAGCTGGTCTAAAACCCAATTATCCTATCCTAACCTACCTCCACTATCTCGGCACTGTCGGGGACATCCTTCGCTGCTTTGTGTGCCCTTCCAGGGGCATCTTCCATTGAGTTATGTGCTCTTAAAACTGGGAGAGATAGTCTGCAGTGGGATGGGTGGTGGCAACTGCTTGGTCAATGTCGTCTGCTCACATGCTGCTCTCTTCCCCACCTCCCTACTGCTCGACATTCCTAAGTGGCTAACCAGCCTGATCACATCACTGATGCAAAGTCAAAGAAGTGGCAGAAACGGTCCCAAAATATTGGGAATGCAACCAATCCTCAGGGAATTGTGTACAAAACCAGCATGTTCACATCCGAAGTCATCAAATTCCACTCGTGATCAAACCGCTAGCCAGTTCGACCTTACCATGGGCCAATCCAAACTCCGTGGACTTCCGGGACACGCTACATTCACTGGCAGATCTAGCCCACCGGTTTGGGGGGGGGGAAACTTTCGGTTTACGGCGTCAGCCTCCCCCTTCCCCTCCCGGGGGGAGGGGAAGGGGGAGGCTGACCAAACAATTATAACAAAATACCTTTAAAATTGGAGATTATTTCACCCGGAACGCTATTTTTTAACCTCAGCAAAGGTTACTGCATTTTAATTCAGTTTACTTTTGTTGGTTTGGGGGATGGGGGGGGGGCAAAAGACACTATGGCCCCCCTTTGAAGCGCTTGGGGGGCATGGCCGGAATGCCCCCCCTGGATCCGCAAGTGGCTACATTGTATCTAAAATGAATGCAAAACCAGAGGGAACACATTCGTAGCGTGGTGAACTTGATGCGCAGCGAGCAGTTCGAATCGAAGCCCGTAAGGTGCATTAGGGCTGTTATGAATGCAGGCAGAATCGGAACCATCAAAATTATATATTTTTTTTAGACGCGTGCCTGGTGTGACCCGGGCCGTGCGGCCGCGGCGCGAGTGCCGGTGAGCTACCGCCGCGGGTGTGCGGTGCCACCGCCAGCAGCCGTCGGCGAAAGCAGGCCGAGAGGCCAGCTTCCGCGAATCTCCGGCGGCGGAGGTGCCCCGCCGCACGATATTTGCACCGTTCCATTGCGGCCCACCGGATTGAGGTCGCACACAGCCACCGGCCAGATGTGAGGGCTATCCATCGGCCCCCGGGGGAAGGGGGCGTAGGTTGACACGGCACCGATCGAACCGATGGGGAAAATGATGGCACCGGTGAAGTCAGCGATGATATCTGTGTGCAGACGGTGAGGGGCACAATACCGCCCGAGAAATGTGAGTGGGAAGGGAGGAAGGAGGAACACTGTTAATCCATTATCGCCGTGCAATGTCTATATGGCTGATCTGTAATGTGTCCAAACTAGGTTTGGCCCATGGCCGATGGCCTCAAGCTGGTTCTCCCCAGCAAAAACACGCCTGGAAGCTCTGCATAAACCTATTTGAATAATGTGCACGGCCGGCCTGATATTTATATATTTATATATATATATATATATATATATATATATATATATATATATATATATATATATATGATTCTGGTAAAGAAAACCTCCTCTCGGCATTAAATAAACTATGGACTGACGGCACTTTTCCACCCTCTTGGTCTACTAGTACTATCATCCCTATACCTAAGCCTTCCAAACATCTCCCCTCTAGCTATCGTCCTATCTCTCTCACTAGTTATGTTTGCAAAATTTTACTCCCATACCATTTGTTACCACAGCAAAATTCCTGGGCATCACTTTAGATCCAAGACTCACCTTCAAACCACACATACTAAACATCCAAAAACGCGCATCCAAAAGAATAAACATCTTACGAGCACTATCCGGCACAGATTGGGGATCAGACCGAAATTCACTACTGACCTTATACAAATCCATCATTCAACCAATCATGGAATACGGGTCAACACTTTTCGAAAACGCAGCTAAATCAAACCTTAAACTCCTAGACTCTCTTCAATACCAATGCCTAAAGATAGCCACAGGAGCATACACAACCTCACCTTCCCTCGCTCTTCATATATACAACCACATACCAGAACTACAACACAGACGCACAGAAGCACTACTCAGATACCACTACAAAATGCAACTCATTAGACAAAACCCATGCACTAAGGCACTAAAAATCCGCTCCAAACGCAGACACCAACTCATGAAAAAAAAGTATCATTCAAAACTACAATAGGATGCCGCATTCAACAACACGCAAGAAACTTACACCTTGCACTCCCCACCTCAAAACCACTCCCACCACCTAAAGCATGGTGGAAACACCAAACCCCCACAACACACTTCCTAATAGACAAACCAAAACGTACATACACAGATGCAGAAATACAACAACTCTTCCTCCAATTCATATCACAATATGCAAATTACAACATCATCTACACCGACGGCTCCAAATCACACACACACCAGACGGGCTCAGCGGCGGTGCTGTATACCAGACAAGCACCGCCCCGGGTCATCTTACGGCCCCGTCTGCCGGACACAGCATCCACCTACACACCAGAAATATATGCAATATATTTGGCCTATTGTACCATCTACAACACAAACATAGAACACAACATCATAGCCACAGACGCAAAATCAGCAATACAAAGCATAACACCCTACACCGTTTCCAAACACCCCCTCATCACCAAAATACTGCACATACATAACAAACTAAACATTCGACAACAACCACTCCTCCTTTGGATACCAAGCCACACAAACATACAAGGCAACGAACATGCAGACACCGAAGCAAACATAGCCACAACACTACAACAAACCACAAACTGCCCACTCTCACAATCCGACTACTACCCCACAATACACCAGGCAATCAACAAACACATTCAAGAAACATGGGACAGAACAGGAACACAACTCCACGATATACATCCAAAATACGAACATTGGCACACCATCAATCAGAACACCAGACTCAAAGAAAGGATACTGACAAGACTTCGCATCGGACACACAGCACTCACACACTCCTACATCATTCTAAGCCAACCACGACCTCAATGCACAACATGTCGCCGAACACTTACAATCAAACACATTCTCATATACTGCACCAAGTACAACAACCAAAGACAACACATCACAAACTACTGCACCACAAACCACCTCCCACTAAACCTCACCACGCTTCTCAACGATGAACACCCAACATTACACGAACATATCTTCTACTTCCTTTCAACAGCACGCATATTAGACCAACTGTGAAGGGGAAAATGAACAAAAAGAGACATGGAAAAAAGAGAAAAAAAGAAGAAAAAAGAGGAATATGTGTACGCATACATACATATATCAAGGAAAAAAATTCATGATCCCCTAAGTGCCCATATGTTTTCTTGCACTGTTCACTCCAAACGGCGATGACCCAACCCCAACCCCCCTCTGCACCCCATACCCCAAGCAGCACCATCCGGACTGCTTCACTTCTCGTCATTCTTCACTACTGCGCCTTCTTCAGCATCTGAACAACCTACAGCCTCAACTTCAGGACAGCCCATCACACCTCTACCCAGCTCTACTCTGTTATCTTCAACTACCTAACTTCGGCACCTTACTTCAAGTCAACCTTACCTATCATATTCCTTCTACCCCCAACCACGTCGTTCCATAAACCATAACCCACCACCACATTCATCTACACACTACCGGAAACAGCCGACATCACCACACGGTGGCAGGCTGGAAAAACTCACTCACTCATTCACTCACTCTTTCAGAGCGGCTTCCGACCAAGGCGAAGCACCGCTGACATCCTAATCGAAAGTGTGGATTCAATCCAGCGTGGTTTCGGGAAAAAATCCGAAACCATCGCCATTTTTTTCGACCTAAAATCCGCGTTTAACAAAGTACACAGTTCTGCCCTTCGAATTAAATTGCACCGTATTGGTATCAAGGGCAGAATGGCCACCTTTATCGCAACCAACCTCGCAACCAGGCCAATCTCCCTAGCCTATAACACCGCAGAACACTACAACTCGTCAGATACCACTTCAGGACAACAACACAGCCAAATCACCCCTCCAATGTCGCATGGTCTAAACCCCCGTTTCGGCGCTCCAAAAACAAAAATAAATACAACATTGCTATTCACTTGAAGCAGGTTCTCAAATCCACACTGAAATTTCCCGATGTTACCCCTGACCAAGTTCCCCCATTTCTCCTATTCTGGCACATGAAACACCCCAAACTTGAGTATTTCTTTAGGCACAATAAAATCCTACTCACCCCATCGACGTTCAAGTCAATTTTTTTGAATATCAAGAGGCCCACCCACAACACACTTTCTTTTACACTGACGGTTCCCGTACCAGCAATGGTACGGGCGCCGCCTGGTGCGGTGGGCCCGACACTGGCCAAACCAAATTAACACGTCATCATTCGGTATACACAGCAGAATTAGTCGCCATACTCACTTGCCTCCAACACATCATTGCACAACACATCACTGCCCCTACTACAATCTGCACTGACTCACGATCCTCCGTGGAAGCCCTCGCGACCATACACAACACCACGCACCCCACACTCCACGCCATCCGACACCTCTACAATGACAACCACGCACGCCTTCAGCTCACCCTCCTCTGGATCTCCGGACATAGGGGTATCCCGGGGAACGATCGAGCGGCTGGCCTGGCCCGAACGGCGATCGACCTCCCCCGAATGAGGGAGTACCGGTACCACCCGGGGATCTCCTAGCCCTGACCAATAGCCTATTTAAGAAATATATCCAGGACTGCTGGTCACACAACACTACACACCTACACGCTATCAAGCCCACACTCTCCAATTGGCCCTCTTGCAACCAACACTCCCGTTTGAACGAGGTGACGCTCGCCAGACTTCGCCTCGGACACACCAGACTGACACACAATTATATTTTTATCGACCACACCGCCTTCCACCTTGTACCACATGTCGTGTCCGCATTACTGTCGCTCATGTCTTACTTACCTGTCCAGCATTTGCTCCTCATCGTCGCGCTATTGTCCAGCATTTCACCAACACCCATATGCAAATTTCGCTTCGGGCTCTCCTCGGGGATGAGCACCCGGCGCTCCTCCAGTTACTTTTCCGCTTTCTACATGACACCCAACTTTCCGAACGGATCTGATTTCTCTGTTGTACGTTACCTGGTCCAAACTGAATTGATGTGAAGTTAAAAGCTATGACACGTGCCGCACTCATCGTTCGCTGTATGACTCCGCTCCACACATCTTCCTCTCCGACGCTGTAAAACACATACATATAGGTTATCTCA
>JAOTOM010004706.1:292500-310000 GCA_034440615.1 Ashinkailepas kermadecensis | reverse complement strand
TATATCGAGTGCGAATATGTTCTTAGTACGATTTTCACGTGTATTTGCGCATACGTATTTCAAGTACGAATGTATCGCGAATTTATAACGTAACCAAGTAACAACGGCAGCAGCACGACTACCTGCGTGGATCGCCAACTGTGGTTGGTGATAAAAAATACAGACATGAACTCACAATATAAGAATCTTTCACCTGTAACTTCGCCTGCTTTCATTCATCACTCGCATCGCAGCCGTAATGTACTGCGCACACGTGGTGACCGTCTATCACAGCGCGGCTTGAACTTGATCCCATCTACTGAACTGGGGCGGCAAGGGAACACACACGCCAGCGGGTAAGGCTACCACTGATGGTGGCCTCAGCTGAGATACCCCTCGCGCAAATGACGTCGCAGGAGCCGACGGGACGGCTTCGGGAACGGACACAGCAACGGCACCATTCGCGACCTGATCTGGCCATAATGTGAATGACCTATCAGCGGTCCGCGAACTGGACCGTGCACGCCTGACCCGCTGTCTGCACGATGGTCGCTGGCAGCCGGCGGCTGTGGAAAGCTGACGTCTTCCTATTTATATATTTATTTATTTATTTCACAATACATGCCCTCCACGTGCAGTGGCTATTATGGACAGTCCTCTGCAATTTGTTTTGAAAATCACATTTTAAAGTCATATTTAGGCAATCCAACATCCGTAGGTTTTAAGTAATACAATATTAGTGCGTTTAAGTGGTTCAACATCGATAGGTTTTAGGCCGTCCAACATCAGTAGGCTAGGTTAGGTTGTATTAATTTTATTAATAATTGTATGTTATTTTTCATTATATACCACCAGACCCAAAACCTTTTCCCCACACTTCCCATATGTTGTTGAGGTGGGATAGCAGGTATGTAGTCAATTTTTTTCTTGTTTAAAAAAAAGTTATGTATGTTTTTAATATTCTTTTCTTGGGCAGATTTCTTAGACAGAGGTACTTGAACTTAAAGTGCTTATATCTTTGGAAGTTTTCATTTTCCAAAGGAATGAGTGTCAAATCAGAGAACACCAGAAAAACAACATTGTGATCAGAAATGGCCCAGGGACTTCTTAGGCATGTTTGCCATTTTAATGATGATTATTGGGGTTTTAGGGTGCGTAAACCCTATTGGGTTATATTGCACCCATAACAAGGTTGCCTAAGCACGCGTCAGACTGTCACAAACGAATATAAAACATCGGTAGCTATTAAGGCGCTTGATATAAGATCTGGGGAGAAAATAAACAGTTAGGCAGGTGCATATATTACGTCAAATCCCATCTCCGCAAGGAAGCACAAAACTGCTCCATTGTGTATAAATCGGGAATAATCTCCCAATAAGTCCTTCAACCTCAGAGCATTCGCATCATATCCGAAGTCGCGCCTACGTTCTTCTGTGTGTGCTTGGCACGCCACCAGCACATGGTGCACAGTCAGCGCGGCATTACACCTAACACATTTCGGCCTGTCGTCCCCGCACAATAAATACCTATGTGTTGCTAGAGTGTGACTAATTCTGAGACGACAGATGGCTACCTCGTCCCTTCTAGTTTGGCTGAAGGACGAGGGCCACGGAGCTAAGGTTTGACTTGCTTGAATTTGCTGAACTCCACTTGGTCCCATTTGCCCTGCCACTGTCTGAGAATAAATGATGAGATAATTGGGTAGTAGTCACTGGCAGGAAGTGGGAGAACGCGACTCCTTGGCGCTTGTGCTGCACCCCTTGCAGCCCTGTCGGCCAGCTCGTTACCACGGATTCCGACATGTGCTGGAATCCAGCAAAGTATGACCTGTTTTCCCATGCGATGCAGCGAAGTAAGGTGCGATAAAATGTCTCGTACGATGACATGTTGCTGGTTAACACTGAGCAGCGCCACAAGACTGTTCAGAGAATCAGTCAAAATAACATGCAAAATATCGTCGTCAACTTCGATGTATGCAAGAGTTTTGCTGATGGCCATCAACTCCGCAGTGAAGACCGTGGCGTGTGGCGGCATTTTACACAAATCCTATAATTGTTGATGGAAAGTATCAACCTAAATATAGGCACTGGCGGATCCAGGGGGGGGGGGCATTCCGGCCATGCCCCCCCCCCACAAGCGCTTCATAGTATCTTTTGCCCCCCCCAAACCAACGAAAGTAAACTGAATTAAAATGCAGTAATCTTTGCTGAGGTAAAAAAATAGCGTTCCGGGTGAAATAATCTCCAATTTTACAGGTATTTTAAAATAATTTTTGGGAAGCACAATATGGTAGCATAGTAGATTCTGACATATCGAAGGTTCTATGCTGTTGAAGTTCTGCTTACAGCAAGAGATGACGAAATCAGCAGTTTCATTATTCCTTCGTCAGATAGGTTCATGAAGTTTGTTTAGCCAGTAACGGGCAAGTGGACCCAGTGAGCCAGATTTCGAAAGCGGAATTTGTACAGGATGTTTTGTGCGAGTGACCAGTTGAGCTCAGTTGAGCAGCATGTTTCGTATGTTGGTGTTGGGGTTGCTAAGATGAACAGACAGGCAACATTGACTGATTTTTTTCAAGAAGAATAGCAACAGGAGGTATGTATTTACACTGGCGGATCCAGGGAGGGGCCATTCCGGCCATGGCCCCCCGAAGCGCTTAAAAGGGGGACCATGGTGCCTTTTGGCCCCCCCCCCCGAAACCAACAGAAGTCAACTAAATTAAAATGCAGTAACCTTTGCCGAGGTTAAAAAGTAGCGTCTGGATGAAAGAATCTCCAATTTTAAATTAAAAAAAACAAATTGTTTGGAAGCCAGTGTGGTAGCATAGTAGATTCTAACACACATCGAGGGTTCCATGTTCTAAGTTCTGCTTACAGCAAGAGTTGACAAAATCGGATCCGCCAGTGTGTACACGTGCATGAACGTTGACGTGGTACAAGACGTTGAACGAGAACGTGAACGTTTTGGTAAGCAAGAACAAAAATCCGGTAACATAGAAACGGTGGAGGTAGGCTGGGGCCCCTACACAGGAAACTATGTTGTTAATTATTATTTTTTTCTTCAGATGGGCCCCTTTGCCAAATAGTGGTCGAAATCCGGTGCTTTTAAACAAAAATAGCGGGAGAAGGGGCACCCTCCAAATCCGTTCGACTCCTCCCCTGATGTAATTCCTAGATACGCCACTGGGGGAGGGGGAGGGGAGGGGCTGACGCCGAAAACCGAAAGTTGGCCCCCCCCAAACCGGTGGGCTAGATCCGCCAGTGAATATAGGCATCACTCACTTGTTATCTCATGATAACCTCATTCTTTGTCCATTCTGTTAAAAAAAATGCAGCCCATAAATGCACCATTTCAGTCAGCAGATCTGACCCAAATCATATATTTATCATACCTTTGACCCTAACTTAGTGGAGCTATAACTTAGTGGTAAATAGGGTCTTATCGTATTTGTTATTTTGGTGCACAAAGAACATATTTTTTTACCAGCAAGCACAAAATGGGTTGAAAAGCAAAATAATACCAAAAAGGAGGGCTTTCAATTGGTTCATATACAATAACTAATTATTGAAAGCTTTAGAAATTTGCAAGGTAAACTATCATAAAATTAGCCAGCCTAATCTATTTTCTCAGAGAAAAGTATCCAAAATCTTGAAATAAAAGGACATAATCTAACCAGGCCTATCCATATTTTTTTGTCGTGGAGGAAAAACATTGTCAACATGCAAACAAAGCAAGAAAAACACAACAACGTAATGTTGCAAATTATGTAGACATCACTAATACAAAAAGTTTCAGGATTACCCAGGATATTGGCTGGTGGGAATATTATGGTGGGAATAGCTGATGGTAGGAGACATTTGCTTCTTTGCAAAGAGGCAGGGTTGAGCAGCTCTTTCTTTAGGTTTCTTCTCTGATCAATTTATTTGAAATGCTTGGAGCCATGCTCCTGGTTCCCAACATTTAAGAACTTAGACATGTTTTATTGTATGCTAAGAGGTTTTGCTAAGGCAGAATCCTGATAAAAATGGTGTACCCAGATTTCTTCTGTATTAAAGTTGCCTGCCCAGTGCCACCTCTGGTACTGCACAGTAAGGCATGACACCTGAAACAGAGATGTGTTACATTCAAACATTATATTTAGATGCTGAATTCATACTACAGGAAATCAGACTGCAACTCATGGAAAGTTTCCGGAGGGCATTCATAGCATGATGATTGTATTGTACGTAAATGTTCAATTATGCATGTATCGTCAATAATCCATGCAAAATTAATAAAGGAATAATGCACCATGCCCTGGGTCCAGCTGGCCTAGAAAGAGCTATGTTTGCAGTGACTGTTGTATGTCAATGTAGGTAGGTAGGTACATGTTTGGAAAAATAGGCTGCTCCTGGATTTTTGGAATCCAGAACACTATCCTCTCCAGAAAATTGTTTCTTGTTTTATCATCTGGAGCGACTAATATACACTCGATTCGTTCAGTACCCAGCACGTAGTCTCATCCTTTTTCGCCAGAACCCCACCGACTAGATGTGTGCATAGAACATAACATAACATAACAAAACATAACAAAACATAACATAGCATAACAGTGTATTGACTACAACGCTGCTGGACTATCTGAACGAAGAGCAGCCCTTGATATCTTAATTTCTACGCGACTTTCTGAGGGTTAACATTGATAGCTCTCTGCTGGCTGGCATCTTCTTTTGGCTTTAGCAGTGGCAAAGTGCCATCCGCTAGATATTTGCTACGTTAATGAAATGGATACGTTAAACCGGCTTATGTGGCATCCGGTGATAACAAACGAGCAAGAGAGGAAAGTCTGGAGACACCGGCAAACAAAGAACGTGGCGTAAAGAGCCGGTACATACATCGTGTACAGGTAGCCATACATAAAGACATAAAGACATAAAGACATAAAAGATCAGTGCAACTATGAGCCACAAGGGCCCTTCTTGGTTGCACTCTGTACATTGAACCAGTTTTCCACCAAATGCGCCAATCAACTCTCCCTGGAATACAGAAAAACAAGCCCCCTATTCTTACAATGATTGTCTATGCTGTTTTTAAAGATGTTCAATGTGTTGCTACTGACAATAGTTTCTGGCAGCTGGTTCCAGTGTTCTACTACCCTGTTGGTGAAGAAAGACTGTCTTAACCTTGTCCTGCTGTGATTAACTTTAATTTTGAATTGATGACCTCTAATTGCATCATTTCCGTTAAATTCAAACAGTTCCCTGAGATAACCCTGTTCCTGACCATGAACAAATTTAAAGACCTCGATGAGATCTCCTCTCAGCCTTCTATATCTAAGTGAAAACATATTCAGTTTCTTCAATCTTTCCTCATATGCCAGGTTGCCTGTGCCATTCACCATTTTCGTTGCCCTCTTTTGTACTCTCTCTAAAAGCCAACAATCTTTTTCATAACTAGGGGACCAAGCTTGGACACAGTATTCCAAATGTGGCCTGACATATGCACAGTAAAGCTTCCTGATGACTTCCTCACTTTTGTATGATACATTCCTATTTATTGCCCCAAGCATTCTTAGTGCCTTCTTCCTGGCTTCTTTGGTCTGTTCTGATGCCCCCAATTTTGTGTTCAAAATAACACCTAAGTCCTTCTCCCGCTGAGTCACAGATAGTACTTGGTCATCCATCAAGTACGGAGCCTTGATATGCTGCCTACCTACATGCATGATTTTGCACTTATCAAAATTAAATTTCATTTGCCATTTTTCGGACTACTTCACAAGCTCGTCTAAGTCTTTCTGCAGCAAGACCTGCTCATTGTGCCCTGTTATTGCCCTAAAGATCTTCAAATCATCCGCAAATTTCAAAACCTTACTGCTTAGGCCACTTTCAATGTTATTTACAAACACAATGAACAATGGAGGTCCCAGTACTGACCCCTGGGGGACTCCACTAAGCACATTTTGCCATGATGACTTCGTACCATTTAGCATCACTCTCTGCTGTCTATCTGAAAGCCCAACTCTATCCATTTTAGGATGTTACCTGCAATACCATGGACCTGAAGCTGCATCATTAACCGTTTATGAGGTACCTTGTCAAAGGTTTTGCTAAAGTCAAGATATGCTACATCAACCTGATTTCCCTGATCAAATTGTTCTGTAGCAAAATTAAAAAAGTCCAAGAGATTTGTGAGATACGATCGCCCTTTTCTAAACCCATGTTGAGTATCTTGAATCAATCTGTTTCCTTCCAGAAAACTAACTATTATATCCTTGATAATTGATTGAAGTACCTTGCAGACTAGGGATGTGAGGCTTACTGGCCTATAGTTTTCAACTTTCCCTCTTTCTCCTTTCTTGAAAATAGGAACTACATTTGCCCTTTTCCAATCTGTTGGAATTTCATTTTGTGAAACTGATCTACAAAATATTATACTAAGTGGCATTGCCAGTTCCTTTTCAGCTTCCCGCAATACCCTAGCATACATTTCATCAGGTCCTGCTGCCTTGTTTGGCTTTATTTTCCTGATATAATTCAAAACAACATCACTATCAATGAAATCAACATCATGTAACTGATCACCTGTCACTGAGCTGTGGTTCACAGTTGGCAGATTAGTCACATCCTCCAACGTAAACACTGATTTTAAACTGCTTGCTCAGTTCCTCAACCATCTCACCATCCTCACTCAACATAATCCCATTTACTTCCAGTGGACCAATGGTGCTTGAAACTTTACTTAGCTTGTAGAAACTAAAGAACTTTTTACTGTCCCCATTTCAGTTCCTAGCCAAATCCAATTCTTTTGCTCGCTTTGCTGCTCTGGTTTTCTGCTTCACAGCGTCTCTAGCTTTTTGACACAACCTTAGATTTACTATATTTGAAGCTTCCTTAAAGGAAACTAACCACCTTTATAATGGGATTTTAACTGAGATAGCAGTTTTGAAGACCACGTCGAGAAATCACTTACCTCATACTCCGTTCGGTCCAAAACATCTTCCAGCCGAAGTTATAAGGCCTTTTATCATCGGTTTTGGGACATGGACAGACTCGGTGGGCGTTGTGAAAATTCCTTCATATGGAAGCATATGGAAGCGAACAGCATTTCAATGGAAATTAAACCTTTTATTTCATTAAACCTAATTAAACCTAATTAAACCTAAAGGCTTTAATTAAATTTAATTTAAATTTAATTAAAAATTAAATTAAATTAAATTAATTAAACTTTAATTAAACCTAAAGGCGAACCTTTAGAGGCCTATGATAAAAAGAAAAAACCTTCCAAAATCCCGTTTTTTTTAAGTATGGGCATAATATTTCGCAAAACCAATGTCATATTCATCATTTTCAGGTGCCAATACCCCTAATTAGTATGATTGCAGAATTTCGGCAAGGTGGTTAGTTTCCTTTAAATACTCTAAATGCATCTTTCTTAGCCTTAATTGCTTTTGTCAAATCTGGTGTAAGCCATGCTGGCTTTCCTACCCTTCTTTTGCGCCTTTGCTTTTGGGGGACATGTATAATCTGAATTTCCTTCAAGTAAGATTTGAACTTTTCCCACATTTCACAGGCATTTAAATCGGAGAATTCTTCTTCCCATTTTATGGCACTTAAAGCCGCTCTGATGCAGTCAAAGTCTGCCCTGTTAAAATTTGGAACCTTTACCAAATTATCCTTAATTGTCCCTGCTACGTGTGCCTTGAATCTCACTATGTTATGGTCACTTCTTCCCAGAGTTTCTCCTACAGTCAAGTCTTGAACTAAATCACTTAAATCCGAGAATACAAGGTCCAAGAATGAGCCCTGCCTAGTTGGTTCTGTTACAAACTGGTGTAAGAACAGGTCCTCTTCAAGGCATGTCCTAAACATTTTACATGTTGGGGAGCCAACACCAACATTTTCATATCCTTTTAGATTAAAGTCACCAAGAATAAGGCATTTCCTCTGAAAGTTTCTACTGATTCCTGACAAATCACCTTATCGATCTCGAGTTGCTGAGAATGTGGCAAGGTTCCTAATCGGTACAAAGCTCCTATTCTCAGTTTATTGCTGTTGCCTTTTCCCACAGCAACATCAAGCCAAATGGACTCTACAGACACATTTTTACCCCATCTGTTACTTTTTGATAACTGAATAAGCTATTCACATAGAGCATTACACCACCCCCTTTCACTGCTGGACCCCTATTGCATGAAAACATATTGTATCCCTGGATCTCATAGTCCTGCAAGTTATCCCCAAAATACCCCTCACTGACCCATGCCTCAGTAATGCAAACAAAATCTGGTTCCTCCTCAGCAACATAACACTTGAACTCGTCAAATTTGGATCGAATACTCTGAGCATTAAGCATCACACACTTAAGAAAAGTTCCATAACCATCTTTGGTATTTACATGTTGAGTAGCTCTATCATCTCTGGATGAGCCACCACTCTGCCCCCTTGATCTACTGCCATCCCTATTTGCTGACTGTGAGGTTCTATTGCCTATGCTGTCACTATTGGCATATCCATGAGATGGTAATGCCACTTCTTCCCTCCCCACCCCATTATCTAGTTTCCCTGAAGGACATGCTCATATACCTTACTTAACACTTGCACCCCCTTCTCGGAGAAGTGCAGGCCGTCCCTTTGATAGAGGTCCCATGGGCCATAAAACCTGCACCACTTGTCAACAAAGGTCAAACCTAACTCATTGCAGAGCCTACCTACCCTGGCATTGGCTGCCAGTGCCCTAGAGCTCCACTCAGGGGAGACTCCAGCCCTGGGCAGAATAGCCGTCACAATAACTCTGCTTTCGCTTTGCTTCAGGGTGGCCAGAAGGGCCCTGTAGTCCTGCAGCAGCTCCTCACTCCTAGCAGGACCTATGTTATTCACTCCTACCTGCACTACAACTGCACTAAACTGGTTCTCACTTGTGGCCTGTGCCACCACTGGGACCAGGTCTTTGACCTTGGCACCAGGCCTGGTGATGCACCTCCTGCCTCTACGACCTTTGCAGAATACCCTATCTAAATGCCGCACACGAGAGTCTCCTACAACTAGCACTTTCTCCTTGCTGCTATCCTTGCTGCTATCCTGGGGGCGGTCCTCAAATGCCTGAAACCTATTCGATGTTGCTATGCCTGCCGTTGAGCTGCTTGGCTAGGTTTCCTTCCACTCCTACCACCTGCCACCTGCCATTCACTGCTCCCTTTCTTATGCTCACGCCTCCAAATCCTCCACCCCCTGACTTTAAACCACTGCCCCTGTGAGCTACAACTATAAATCTTCTGTTCACTAGGAGCACTTCTCTCTGCAGATATCTCTGCTACCTCCACAGCAGGGGAAGCCTCAGTTACCAGGTGGCCAGCGACCACCTGGATATAGGATGCCCCAGCTACAGACTGACCCCTACATGTTTCCTTTTCTCGGCTACTCTTTGCAGCAAGGGCAGCCCTGAGCTGGGAAAGCTCTGCCTTAAGGGCCCTAACCTCCTCCTCTAGTGCCTGTATCCTGGTTGAAACCATCCTACAGGCTGCAGCTTATTTCTAGATTTAGATTGAAAAGTAACTTGCTGCAAAATGATCCACAAAATAACAGAGCAGATAAAAATAACTGATAAAGCTTAGGTGTATGCTAGTTCCTAACTATGCAGCACTTACAAGGTAATCGCTGTGCTGAAAATTGATGGTGGTTTTTAAAGAAAGAGGAAAGCACTCGCGAAACAGCTGCCAAAAATTTAATAAATAGCTGAAAACACTGACACAGTAGACAAAGACAGATAAAAACCCTACGACAAAATGGCGCTGGTCAGCCTCGCTAGATTGAAATAGTATAATCTACTTGTTAAAAAATGTTTATTAGATAAAAACTATGCCAATATATGTACAGAAGTAATTGCTAAATACCTATATGCAGTTTAGTCTAGTAAACTGCCCTGTTCTGCAACGACTTATCTGGTAAGTAGGAGCTCCACAACGACGTGCTTCCACCTTGACACCTGGTGTCTATTTCTATAACATACAAGCATATATACATACATGCATATCATACAGTAGGACATTTGGAAAGCGGACAGCTTCGTAGCCTCCGGACAGGCTCCGCTGGCCAGAATGGAGCGGAGGCCCGGCGCCCAGGGCTAGCCGTGAGCGTCAGGCTCGACCTTGAATGTGTAGGTGTATGTTTAAGCTAGAGCTGGGAAAAACCTGAGAAGGGAAAAACAAGCTGCTTGGAAAACTCGAAGGTAAAGAACCAAGTGCAATCTATAGGGAAAACCGTCCGTTTTGACCGAATTGGATCGGTCCCTGTCTACCTGGTGCGGGATAACCTATATGTTTGTGGCTTACGACAGCGGAGAGGATGATAGCATTTGGCTTCAAATGGCTTGGTCTGGTTTTGTGCTGTGTAGGAAAGCAAATAATAGCTCCAGGAGCTCCGTGTGCTCGTCACCGAGAAGGATTCGCAGCGAAAGTGGAAGGCGACGTTGGGCGATGTAAGAAAGAAGGGGGCGACATTTGAAATGATATGAAGGACAGATAAGCCAAAAAATGTTCGATAGAGTTGTATATGTTACAGACTTGGTAAGGTGGAGCGCGGCGAAGTCGGCGGAGGAGAGTGAGCTTGGTGTGTCCGAGTTGAAGACGGGCAAGAAGCACCTCGTGTGTGCGTGTGTGTTGCTGGGAAGAGGACCATTTGGAGAGAATGGGTGTATGTGAAGTGTGTGGTGTTACGATTCAACATGCCTGGAGATATTGTGTGCATAGACTGTTTGCCCTCTTCGAATACCAGTGCGTCGAGCTCGGACAATGCATGTTTTGGTGATACACTCTTCCAGAATGGAGCCGTGGTAGCTCAGTCGGTAGGGAGTCGGACTTATGATCGTAAGTTCGTGGGTTCGAATACCACAACCGACGAGATTACTGAGTCCACCCGCAACCAACCGGCGTGAGAGGTTGGCGGCGCTACATGACCCAGCAGTCGGATGCGTCGTAAAAGAACCCCAGTCCATCTGTCTGTAGGACAGACGGACTGTTCCGGAATCATCGCCTCCGAGCAATGTGTACACATTTGGAGGTTATGGCAGAAGACGACACACATCATGATAAACATGGGCATCCTACATTATTCATTGGGTATTTATTTATGGCAGGTATGTCACGAATGTGGCTTTATTACGAGAGATAACGACGTCCTAGAGGTCGTTATGAAAAATATCGCTGACGTGGTAGACAATGGCCAGTCAAGGGTGGACGAAGGGGCAGACCCTTGGCGGGTCTGAGGAGGCCCTTCAGACATCCACCTCGAGGGGCCCGCAAAGCGCAAGGGACATGCATAAAAGACGTTCAGATAGTTCAGCAAGAGAGAGAGAGAGAGAGAGAGAGAGAGAGAGAGAGAGAGAGAGAGAGAGAGAGAGAGAGAGAGAGAGACAGAGACAGAGACAGAGACAGAGACAGAGACAGAGACAGAGACAGAGACAGAGACAGAGACAGAGACAGAGACAGAGACAGAGACAGATACAGAGACAGAGACAGAGACAGAGACAGAGACAGAGACAGAGACAGAGACAGAGACAGAGACAGAGACAGAGACAGAGACAGAGACAGAGACAGAGACAGAGACAGAGACAGAGACAGAGACAGAGACAGAGACAGAGACAGAGACAGAGACAGAGACAGAGACAGAGACAGAGACAGAGACAGAGACAGAGACAGAGACAGAGAGAGAGAGAGAGAGAGAGAGAGAGAGAGAGAGAGAGAGAGAGAGAAAGAAAGAGGGAGAGAGTATGCCTTTTGTTATGATTGGTGCCCTACCCGCCCTATGGAAGTATATAGTAAATTTCCTTAGTTTTTACTTATGTGCCATATGTAGCGTCATTTTCCTGGTGCGTGATCCAAGTTACCACGGTGATTTTAGCTGTCATATATTGATATGTGTTGGATTTTTACACAGGCGTAAATAAATGTTAAGATGACCCCACTTAAAATGTTTTGTGAGAGATGCAAGGGACAATTATCTTCCTTTTTAGCCAAAGACGACGCTACTTAGACGGTAGAAATGTGACATATTCCACACCGAACAAAAATCACGACTTGCTCTTTTACTCCCAATCGACTTTTTTTGTCCAGAACCAAACGCCTCCACAAGGGCTCAAGGTGATCATTCTGATGACTTAGAGAAGCCATTAAAATAGGCTTGACGTTTAAATGTGCCGTAATGCTCCAACGTAACAGACAAGTGGGTCCCCGATGTCGAGATTCGTTCAGTTCAGCAGTCTTGTAAGGATACCAGTGCCCTCTCGGTAGACTCTCGGTAGTTTAAATTCAATAAAACTCACTGAACTTGGATTGCCGTTTACATCAACGAAATCGGTCCATTGGTCGCACAGATTCCAGGGGTGCAAAACGCTCCCATCTGCAAAATTGACCTGCGTGACAAATTTTACATTAGCATCACGTTGGCAACAATATCAATCCTCAAAACATTTTTATTGTTCACAAAATATGCGCTGCAACCTGGTTCGCTGCAAGCGTCTCGGATGCTTGTTTACTGCGCCACAAATGATCCGCTGCAGTACTAATTGACTCAAGTGGTACTACTCACGTTAGTACCCAGATAGCATTAATTCCTAGATATTTGGTCCTAGCTCACTACAAAAAGGGCTCTTGCACGTTAATGGTAATGTTTTATGGAGGACGCGGTGAGACTACGATACTAAAGAAGCAGAAGAATATATCCTCCTTTTAGAGCTGAAAATGGCGCCGAAAACTGAAGTGTCGAAAATTGCTTATTCCTACCAGGATGAGCGACAAGGGTGCAGGAACCGAGCGGGGTAGTATTAAGGGCGTAATTACCCCAACTTTGAACAAGTTGATCATTCACCGTACGAGTGCTGCATTGAAATAATCGACTTCCCAAAATGATTTGTGTTGCGAAGGCAATTTTTTAGTTCATTCATTTATTTCATGTAACAACAAAGGCCTAATGTTAAAGTTGTCAATTGGTGCTGTATCAGCGATACCAAAAGTATACAAAGTCCCATCCCTGGGCAGACTCCATTTGGTGGCATGAGCCTCTTTCCACCTAAAAAAAACGTGAATTAGGAATGCCATATTCTGCATTTATTTTGGATTGCAGTGCAGGATATATTGCGCCGGACAAAGGAAAGCACAATTTACTCACCAATATCTTCATCTATGACTCTCAGTCATGAATTTTGGCTACATTATTTAATTTAAAAAAAAAATGTAGCCACCGAAAGGCCAAACAGCAACCACAGAAACCTTCCGACGCTCGAGTCCGACGACAGAACACGGCAGACAACTTGAAATATTTCAAATTGTCTGCCGCCAACGTCGCCGGCGTTGACAAAGCTACTAAATCATAATCGCTACGGCTAATACATTGCGTGACGTCATCCATTTATTATGTGACGTCCGAGGCTGCGGAAGTCGCCGACGTCGGGTTCTGCTCGATTATGCTCGGTTCTGCCGGGTCCTGCTCAAGCCTGCCAATCACAATTCTGCCGGGAGTCTGCCGGATTTCTGCCACGTGTAAGCAGGCCTTAAGGTTTAGAGAAGGCCTCTGATAGTTAGAGAGGCATGGGCTGAGGACGCCCGTGATATTTAGAATGGGCACCTGAGGGTTGGGGGCACCCTGAGAGCTATGAGAGGGGACGAGTGGTCTAGGGGTAAGATGCTCGTCTCGCAATCGAAAGATTGTGGGTTCGAATCTCACCTGTCGCTACTCTTCGCCCGCGACCAATCGGCGTGAGAGATTGGCGACGCTACATGACTCAACGGTCGACGTGTCGTAAAACCAATAACCAATGAGAGATATGAGAGTCCTTGAACTAAGAACTATCAGCGAAGCGATTATCTTGATCGCGGATTTCGCATTTGCCATACCGGCGCGGCGTGCCTTATTTTCCCACACACTTCACCATATTTTCCTCTCAAATTCGAGGGATTGAGCGTGGTCGAAGCGGCGTTTCCTCTGATTGAGCCGGACACGCGCCCTGCACTGGCACTCCAGCGCGGGGGCAGCACGAAGACAGCTCAGCAGGCCGTGACGTCGGATACTTGCGCAGCCACCGCAGTTCTCAACTGACGAGTGCAGCAAGCTGACTTGCAAAGACCCAACAGCACACTGGAGCCCGCCTGGGGCGGGGGGGCAATCTGGATCCACCGTGCGAAAAGTGCAAGTTCAGAAGGCAGCCATTAAACAAATATCCTGTGCCCCCATTTGGCCTAAATATGTAATTATATTTTACAATGAAGTCGACATGTGCAGTCATGCACGATGATAAGAAAATGACGTACCAACAAGAGAAGATGGATAGCTGCTTACCGAGCGATGAAAGCTGCGAAGGAGATTCCTAAAATGGTCGGGGGAGATGCTTCAGATGACATGTCAGCGTCTCCCAGTAATGACCTCACCTGCAGGAAGCTTGTGAGAAGTGTAGATGGCATCTCCCATGGATGCATGCATGCAAAACAGGACGTGAGCCCACATGCAAGTGCAGATATCATGGTGTGGCGACTCCAAAGAAACCAAACAAACAACCAAACAAAGAAACCAAACAACAAACAACAAGAAACCAAACCAAACAAGGCTCTCGGCACATCAAATTTGTGTGAAGTAACTGAAACAACAGCGTGGAAGGATGGACAGGGAAATGTGCTGCTGTGCCTCTGCCCAGTATATTCCGGGAAAAGCCACTCTTCACTGATCAATGTGTTTCTCGTCTCGTTGGCGTGCTTAATGCACCAAAGACAGAGGTGCAATGGAGCTTGTAGCCATAAGTGCATTGGGATAGCAGGGATGGCTGGTTAAGAACCAGCAGGTAGCGGTCTTAATGTCTTTTCTCGATCAATATCAGGAGTAAGCCTTAGCGGTGAGTATTCTCATGTGATTTTCTGGATCTGGATTTTCATTTTCATATCCTTAAACCTGCTGTATCTGGACTTTCTTTTATTGGGACAACACCGAGACACTAGACAAAGTGTCTGGTCTGGTATTTGACACCAGACAATGACAGCGGAAAATAAAACAAGCAATATTCATGCAGACGAAGTCCACGCTAAACAGAAATATTGGCTGGCGTACACTGTTTCCAGGGTGGATACGTCTTTTGAAAAAGTGACAGTTCGTACTTGATTTGATATCATTGCCGTATGCACAGTCGAGACCTGCATATTTGTAAATATAATTCAAATTGAGCAACATCACAAGCATCTCCACAGCAGGCATCGCTTCTCTTGTTCTCGTTCTGTCGTCATTTTTTCTTCCGGTCTTTGTTTCTGTTTCCTTCTCTTGTTCTCTTTTTCTCTCCATCTTTCTTCTTCCGGTCTCTCTCTCTATCTCTCTCTCTCTCTCTCTCTCTCTCTCTCTCTCTCTCTCTCTCTCTCTCTCTCTCTCTCTCTCTCTCTCTCTCTTTCTCTTTCTCTTTCTCTTTCTCTTTCTCTTTCTCTTTCTCTTTCTCTTTCTCTTTCTCTTTCTCTTTCTTTCTCTCTCTCTCTCTCTCTCTCTCTCTCTCTCTCTCTCCCTCCCTCCCTCTCTCTCTCTCTCTCTCTCTCTCTCTCTCTCTCTCTCTCTCTCTCTCTCTCTCTCTCTCTCTCTCTCTCTCTCTCTCTCTCTCTCTCTCTCTCTCTCTCTCTCTCTCTCTCTCTCTCTCTCTCTCTCTCTCTCTCTCTCTCTCTCTCTCTCTCTCTCTCTCCTCTCTCTCTCCTCTCCTCTCCTCTCCTCTCCTCTCCTCTCCTCTCCTCTCCTCTCCTCTCCTCTCCTCTCCTCTCCTCTCCTCTCCTCTCCTCCTCTCCTCTCCTCTCCTCTCCTCTCCTCTCCTCTCCTCTCCTCTCCTCTCCTCTCCTCTCCCTCTCCTCTCTCTCCTCTCCTCTCCTCTCCTCTCCTCTCCTCTCCTCCTCTCCTCTCCTCCCTCTCCCCTCCCCCTCTCCTCTCCTCTCCTCTCCTCTCCTCTTCTCTTATCTTCTCTTCTCTTCTCTTCTCTTCTCTTCTCTTCTCTTCTCTTCTCTTCTCTTCTCTTCTCTTCTCTTCTCTTTTCTTCTCCTCTCCTCTCCTCTCCTCTCCTCTCCTCTCCTCTCCTCTCCTTTCTCTGCCATCCCCATGACAATGCAACTGCACCGATAAAGCTCCATCTCCCGTTACACGGCGTGTGCGACGGTGCCTCTTCCGGCTAGTTTGCCCGCCGCCTCCAGCAGCTCCTCGCAGCTTCACATTCACACTGGCGGCCGTCGATTCGAAGAACTTGTCGGCACCGTGGGACCTTGATGACAGGACTGTTTAGTCTAGCTGCGTAGTTATGAGCAGCTAATTTATCGCAGCCTGCAACACTTGGCCGCCAGAGCGGGAATCGCGGGCTCTCAGGAGAGTGACGGAAGTCAGATGGCAGGCACCAGTAAAGCATTGATCAATATCAGAGCGAATTCAGTGAACCAGAGAAGTGGTTATTGAAATCAGATATCATTTAATTTACCTAGAAGTAGTGACTGAAGTCCGATGGCATGCAGCAGAAAAAAACATTGCTCCATGTCAGAGGGCGTTCAGTGAACCAGGGGAGTGGCGATTGAATTCAGATATCCTCTAATTCACCAAGAAGTAGTGATGGAAGTCAGATGGCATTAAGTGAACCAGTGAACCGGTCACGTAGTGATGGAAGTCGGATGGCTTCCAGTACAGTGATGAACGTCACATGGTGTTCACTGAGTAGTAGCGAAGGACTTTGGATATTTTTAAAGACATATTAGGGGCGGATCCAGAAGTGCGAGTTGGGACCGTTAAAAACGGTGTGGAGGGAAGACAATTTCAAAATACTCTTCCAATTTCTGAAAACTCCACAGATATGCATACATTACGTCAGTGCGGTTCATTGAAGCAAATATATTACAGATATATTTATCATAGATGTCGTGAAAATCGCCGTTTTGTGAGAGATCTTCAAATATCGGCAGGCTGGGAAGGGAACAATTGCGCTTTTTAACCCATACGTGGATCCTCAGTGAGTGTGACGTCATCAAGCAAAACAACGGAAGCTTGCTTGCATCCAGTGAAGAAGCCAATGTAGTGGTGACGGCGGTATGATGCAGCATCCAGCACAACTGGTGATAGAGAGAGAGGCGCCAGAACGGTGTGTTGTGCGGGTGACGGGCGACCAACATCACAGCACCACTGCCACGACGGGCGTGACATCTGCACAGGTCACGGTGGTGATGGGGCATGTCAGGTCGACATGATCGCAACAAATGTTGAGGGATGCGCAAAATGGCACCCACTAAGCTGAGCTGTAGCTGCACGTTTGACAGTTGATGGCGTGCTGCTCTGAGCGGTAGTCTTGACCTGATTCCGGAATATCGATGGGTCTGGTGGCATGGCGGCCAAAGATGAGATCTTATGCAGGATAAATATACAACTTGGTGAGATTCTCCAATTGACACTGAAATGGGAGAGGTGAAATGCTGAGTAAAAATACAAACACCACCGGGTCAGCGACGTGCACTCAGACAATTGCACTCTGTACAAATGTCACACGCACTGCATGCGTAGATTCC